>RXPK01005136.1:0-76234 GCA_004143645.1 Protaetia brevitarsis | reverse complement strand
ACCTGGCAAAAAAGTCATATTTGATGTTACGATTTCTTAAGCATGAATAGTTTTATCAAATCGTCCATCATTAAACTTTTTCTTCAATTTTTATGACACACATTTCTTGGGATTTTTGCCATCAATATTACTTCTTGCTCACAGAAGACATTGTTGTATTTCGAAAAGCGGCATTTCCCGTTGTTTGTGCCCACCCGAATTCTTTGAATGAGTTTCAATTCCCGGTGATGTGGTGACAACTTTCTGGCTTCGGGATGCTTGATCTGGGAGGATATTTGCTATTGCTTTGCATTTTGTCATTCATTTACAGACTACCAGAGCCAAACCAAACGGCGTAACAGGTTGAAAAACTGGCCATACCGGGCCAAGACTCCCACACTATTAAACCACTAGGTTGAACAAGTACCGGGCAATCACATAAAGTCAATGTATTTCGACGTATTGTACTCAGGCAGCATACACGATAAAGTGAGCTACTACAGTTGCAGGAAATGCATGTGGTTATTATTGAACTTACAATGGTCAGAGAATAACCCAATAACTTCATGCAGGTGGCTGCGAGGGAGTTACACGTAATATGCTGCTGTTGTGGATAGCAGCCTGGGAATAGCTATTTACATTAGAGGGCAGTAGGTGTCATTTACAGCGCGAGAATTCAGCTCGTGCTTGAAGAATTTGAGCGCTGTAAATGACCTAACGGCCACACCTACTGGTGCATTAACTAACAGGTAATACTGTGTTTACAGTTGACAAGGCCAAAATAGGTTTTTACGTTCCTGACAGCAGTTGACTTAGAATCCTTTAATATTCTGGTATAGAATAGTAGTCTATTGATTTATAAAGATATTGAGTGTAGTCGATCAAATAGGAAGGATGAGCTTTAGTTCCATATAACTTCATTCCGCCAAATTCATCGGCAGTTCTATTATCTAACCTTTCTTTAGAACTTTGCTTCTAGGACATTATGGAAACGATCATCTCTTTGGGTGATGACTCTTTTTCGCCTAGGTTATGGTATTCTGGTTAGCAGGTCAGTCTTCTCATAGCGTTGGTGCACCTTTTGCACAACACAAAGGCTCTTTCCAATTGTTGCAGTTTCACATTTTCCTTGGCCATCTTGTACCAACATTACAATTCTTACCGCAATAAGCAAGTTCTAAAGGCATAATGATATTACACCATGTGATCGACAGATTTTAAAGACAGAAATCAATGCTAAACCAAAAGGAAATCACTAAATGTGAATTTTCACTTCCGAAGAGTGCATGGACTTTATAAAAGTCGTAAATACATAAACGTTTGCTTTGTTTCGTTCTCTGCTTTTTTGTTTGCAATTTTTCATTTATAATCAACAAGGCAATAAATTATTCTATTCTATTCCATTCTATTCTATTCTATTCTATTCTAGTTTATTTTATTCTATTCTAAATACTGTGACAGATAACATGAATGACAAATAACATTCCTAGGAAAATTATTAAGCTCCTACAATGATTTACAATTTGCAAATATAAGGTTACAATAGAAAATTCTAAAATTTCAATGTGACTTCAATTTTTTTGCTCTAGAGTGTATTTACTTGAAACCTTTTTTTATAATAGACACTGGCTGCTTCCAAAGTTTTGGCCATGACAAATAGGCCAGCTTCAGTTTTTCTTAAATATCTCGCTTAATGCACATTTTAGGCCGTATAGGTTTTAGTACTTCCCCACTTCAAAAATGAACTCTTTTTTTTAGAATTTGTTAAAAAAGTGCCATATTTCGTTTAAAAAAACAACTTGACGTTCATATGCACTTCAAGCATTCTCCTAGAACTATAAGTATGGAACCGTTTTATGGATCGTTTCTTATGCTAAAACATTTATTTGAAACTGCTCCAAAATTTGTGGAAAAAGCCATGATAGTTCTAGTTTTCTTAAATATCTCGCTTAATGTTCATTAAGTCATATAAGTTTAAGTTATTGACGAAAAATCATCATCAAAAGAAACACTTTGACATATATTTAAGACTGAGTTGAGGTGTCAAAAAGCAGTGGTACCAATCCACATCTACTAACTATTACTTTGGTGTATTAATTGTTAAAGTAGTTAGTTAGTTAGTAAGTGATGGCAATCGCATGATTGGTTAAAGGACTTGCAAGCGACTTAACTGTCACTGTAAGAAACACTACCCCCTAGTGTTGCCTCTTGCTAGAATGGCAGCAACATCAAAACAACCTTATTTACCATTTCACTCACAACATAAGTTGTCTTCTATATTGTCTAGTTGTTATCAAATAATCGTTTTCCACCTACTAATTGAGCCTCTCTCTATCCATAAAACAACATACATTTTGAAATCATTTTTCAATTAAAGGAATTGCACGTCCTATTTTCGATATATCTTACTTTCCAATATAATTTTGTTTAGCTTTGAAAGTTCTTTATTTTAAAAAAATAGAAGGTAAAAATAACAAAAAAGACGTTAATAAATCTTACTTTTCAGTGACGGCCAATACTGTATCCAGAACAAAGAAGTTCATCTTTTTAACAACTCTATACTACCGATGGCTAAGATATATATTATAGATATAGATATATATTATAGATATTTATGGTTGCTTGATATAACACAACATAGCGTCACATCTTACGTACAACTGTGGCTTACTGTATGGGTCGTTAATGAACTTCTTGACACAAATGGGTTCAATAATATAGATCTAGATATACAGCAATGACATCAGCAAAATTATTATTCGTTTATACAGTTAATGCATAACTAGGTAATATCATTTAGAATTTATTTGGTTCAATTACACAAAATGGATCATTGAAATATAGTTTTTTGGACATATACAAACGTTTCTGAAAGGAAAAAAGCTTGTGTAAGATAAATTACACACAATAAAGACATGCCCATGTACGAAAGCTCTGCTCATAGTGTCTAGTAGTGCGTTTTAATTTAACATGATCCTTAAAGGCAGATGATAATGTAACCGTTAGATATATTAACAGAAATGGAATAAAACTCTAATGATTACTACATGTGTTATTATCATAAGTTGAAGCAATAGAAGGAAATTTATTATAAAAGATAGATCATTAGGCTGTCCTAAAAAGGATTAAGATCTGTTGAAAACCTAAATTAATCTGTCTTCCATTAATATAATATACCCGATACTACCAGCACTAATCCATAATGGTAGGCGATCTATGAATGCCAACGGATTCGTATAAAAATATGTTTCCTTTTTCGTAAGATTTAATGCGCCAGTAAATATTGTATGAAGGATTTTTTCCGTGAACTTTGTGCATGAATTACCCGTTCACGAACTTTACCAATTGAATATTTAATAGCTGAACCTCTTCGTAAATTATACGGTGCACTAATGGGCCTAATAAACAGCAAGTAACGAACACGTATATTTACATAAGCCCTACAGATAGAGACACGAACACGACTAAGTTTTACCAACCACATAGAATTAATTTATAGCACAGACTGTCAACGTACGGTACTTTACAAAGCTTATCACCAGGGAAAGATCCCTATTCTACAGAATTTTATAAATATTAAAACACTTCTTAAAAAACCAATTCTTTCTCTGTAAAATTAATAAGAGTATTACACCATGTACGTACTTTCACTGAAAAATACGCTCAACTACACGGTTCATTTACCGCAACAACTTAATGGTTATCAATAGCACGTGCAGAGAACCGTAGCCAAGATATGAAAGCAGCCACTGGTTAGAAGCGTATCGTGAAACAATTGCATTCTAAAGGTCTAGAGGTTTGAAGATGCGTTTATAGAAATTGTAAGGCGCAAAGAAGTAATCAAAGGAGCAAATCATCGGAACCACACCATGCCTTTTGTTTATCACGATATTCCGGCAGCTATATGCTAGTGAATTAAGACCAGAGGTGCTGAGGATAAACGGCTTAATACACTGCTCATTATTTTCTCCAGCAATTTTGCAACAGGTGGCATATCTCTTGTACTCTACTAACGTATGCCTACATACGTACAAACATATGTATGCGTTATGCATCACTTTACGGAGACATTAGTGTAGTGACGATGCACATTTAATAGTATACATTATTAGAGTTGAAGCAGTTTTTATTTGCCATTTTGTTTTCAGAATTCCACAATATAAGCACATAAAAACGAAAATAAAGTCATATGAGAAAGAATATAAAATGTGTATTAAATAATAAAATGAATTATTTAAGATACGTTCACAACAGGATACTGACAAAAAAAGAAATATATTCTTCATTAGGTAAAAATATAAAGCTAATAAATAATAAACTTCTTCAACGTGCTTCTTCCAATTTTGTTCCTTAATATTAATTATTGCTTTTTTTCCGAAGTAGCGGCATAACATTACATTGTATATAATTTACTTTATTAACTTTTTTCTCGATCTATTACCTTTCTACGTCCCTAGATTTAGGCTATTCCGTTTTAAAAAGGCAATAAGGAAGTTATTGCTTAGCGCATGCGAAGATTTTCAAAATACACAGAATATTGTAAATTCTACAGGGTGAAATATGATTCCATGAATAGTAGGTGATATTTACTATGTAAATACTTATCGCACAATATATTATGTAGTCCTCCCTAATTCCGTCAGCAATTATGTATGTGCGTCTTCCAATGTTATTCCTTAATATTAACTATTGCTTTTTTCCATTTAGTGATAATCCAAAATATCCTACAGATAAATAAGTTCATTTACCAGTAACATAACATTATATTGTATATATGTATGACCCATATGCCCATCTACCTATGTAGGTGTAGGGGTGTACTTCTCATATTTTTCTTCATAAATAAATTTCCTCCATTTCCATTTATTGTTAGTCAATTTCCTTGTTTCTTTCATATCCACTCCAATACGTTCCATGAGCTTGTTGATAGTACGTCCCAAGTTGTTATTGGTCTACCTCTGCTTCTCTTTGTAGGTCTTTTTGCCTCCCATATCGGCTTCACCGGCTTGTCATTGTTATTCTCACTTCTCACTAAATGTCCATACCACCTTAGCTAGCTTCTTTCTATCGTTTTTGATACTGGTTCTACCCCCCCGCCCCCTCCAGTTGTTCTCTGATGTGGTCGTTCCTTGTTTTGTTCTCTCGTGTTACTCCTAATATTCTTCTTAAAAATTTCAGTTCTATAGTTTGTATTTTGTCTTGTAATTTCTTTGTTAACACCCAGCTCTCTGATCCAAACGTAAGTATTGATACACACTGAATTATACATATTTTGCTTTGTTCTCCTAGATATTTCTTTTCTCCCGATAAATGTGTTTTTAATGGAGTGGCACAGTTTTGATGCGTGTATTATACATAATTTACTTTACTAACTTCTTTCTCAATCTAGTACCCCTTTTTTACTCAGCGTAGTTTTCTAGTTCGTTTATCTCCATTTATTTACTTCATGTTTCTTACTTTGCAGCCATTTAATTGCTGCAGCTCTATTACATTCTCAATCAAACATAGTTATTTTGTTGTTTGCTTTTGTATCCCATCACTTTCTTTGCTGTTTTATTCATAACAACTTTAGTGCTCTTTTATGCTATTACTCCCGTACAGTACCTTACCTCAAGCTCATATTTATTAGTGGCTTCCTCCTTTTCTATTTCTTCTATTTCCTATTGTTTCTCTACCTTTCAACTCTTACATTTTTATCTTAGATTTAGCATTTTCGAATTGGTGGTGAAACTCGATAAAAGCTCCCCTATATATGATTCTGTACTGATTTAATACTTTTTTCTTTATCAGGGCATAATCTATATTATTTCAGGCTCTTCATAAAAGGTTTTCTTTTCATCTTTATTTGCTATTTCCGTTGGTGCATACAAATTATAACTGATACATTTCTTGGTCTATTTCCTATTCTTATGTATGATGTCCTTCTGCAATCGTTTGCCTTAAATTGCCATTCCTTCTCCTTGTCACCCAACTTTTTTAAGCATATTGTGTATTGTAATGATGCTCCGGCCATAAATGAAACTCCGAAGTTCTACTTACTTTTTCAAAAAAAAAACTAATTTGAATTATATTTTCAAAATATATGACAAATATCTTACAAATAACCTAAGACAATCACTACCGACAGCTAAATACAGTTTCAATTTTAATTAAAAAAAAGATAATAAAAAATGTTTAATTTGGCCAATTAATAGATTAAAGCAGTAAAAAAATATCTTAGTACGGTTTTTAATGCAATTTTAAAAGTTCACTTCACTAATTTCAATTAATTTTATGTTGTTTTTTTTTGCTTGCCACGATTCAATGCTTCAGCCCTCTCTTCCTAAGTCCACTTCTTCGCCCTAAATTCTTAATTGAAACTATTATTGTTGATTCCAAAGTTGATATTTAGACATAATTTGATATTCCTCAAGCCGTCTTACTATCTCTTCAAGTATTCAAGGAGGTATTATTACAAATAGTAATTATTATTTTACAAAAATAATTTGTTGCTACATTCATCATTGTTTTCAATATATATACGCTTGCAAGATTTTAAACCATACTAAACTAAAAGAAACCACAAAATTTTAATTTATGTATAGTACAACCAATATTTCATCCATAGTATTGTCAAATTCCACTTGAATTAAAAGTTCACAATAATTTTAATACCTGTAGTACCTACTTTGCAACGGTTTTTGCCAACTTGTAAGTTAGTTCGTATTCTGAAAGGTCTGCGATTTGAGTTGGTGCTGTTTTGAAGTGATGCTACCTTTCTACGTCTATAGAAATCATATTTCATACTGTAAAATTTACAATATACTGTGTATTTTAAAAATCTGCGCATGCGTTACGCTGTAACTTCTTTATTGTCTTTTTAGAACGGAATATCCGCTTAGCGTACACGCAGATTTTGTGAATTTTACTGTGTGAAGTATGATTCCATGAATAGTAGGTGATATTTACTATGTAAATACCTATCGCACAATATATTATGTAGTCCTCCCTAATTCCGTTAACAATGCATGTAAACATTTTGGAATGGATTATGGAAAATTATATATTGCTGTGTTTCATAAGAGGAAAGCTACCAATCATATTGAAATGCAATTACTGTTTTATGTACACACCTGTTTGTAAGTCCAGTATAATTTGGATTAATTCACACTAGTAGTCATGGAAGTTGAATATAATTTATCGTCTGACAACTGTGCAATAGCTTGGTATCCTAGGTATCTATTTTAATTGAATGGGGAGTGACTTAATGTGATTCGTATAAAGGAAATGTTTGAAAATCCTTGGTTACGTGTGGATAGTTGATGAAAAGTCTTAGAAAAAGCTGTGTCATTTCTCATCAGATATAAATGAATTAAACCATATTGCTGGGGTATATCTGGTATCGTAGGGGATAAATTCACGAATTTGGTGTTTACTATATCTGGGTACATGTTTTACATGGGATTTTACATGTGTTTGCTGTCCCGAGTTTAATCATACATCCTGACTGTAACGAAGGAGATGAATATACGAGCGAATCTGGATTGTCACTACAAGGAAATCACATTCAGAGGTACTCTGGCATTTGTATAAACCGGAAAACGAGGTATCTGATCAAAACATTGTTTAAATTATTATTATTTCGTATGAGATTTAAATTCTGAGCTTTTGTAAATTGGCAAACGTGGTTGGTGGTTTTCTATTCCCTTATGATAGCGCGGGAGATTTTAAAAGTTCATATTTGAATAAAAGGATCTAAGTTATACTGGATAATTGATAATACTTGTTTGAATATCCCAAATAGCTATACTCACCCTGAGTAAGAGTTTTTATATATTTCCTGTATAGACTTGTTCATGAATTATACATGTTATTAATGATTGCACTGTTTTATTAAAGAAAGTTATTAATTTATTTTCCTTTTGCCGTAAAAGCATATAGCCGGGAAATCACAATAATATATTATATATATTTTTTTTTCAATGTAAGTTTGCAATCCTTAACTGCTATCAAAATAACGAAATAATGGGTAAAATCATCAAAATTGATTAATATAATTGAAATAAAAAGAAATTTTTAAGTTCACAAATTTAATTATAATAGTACCCTAGTATTTTATTATTTTTAAAGTAAATGTTCAAGCTTCAGGTCTTAAGAGTTTTTTTTTTCTGAAGCGAAGATAAAGATCTGTGATAAAAAAAATATCATAAACGTTAGTGGAGCGTTTTCCCAACAATTACGTAAAAGTCTTATGTGAAAGGGTATTGGAAGAACATTAAGGTGAAACAAGAAAACGATAGAAGTCCACTTTTTCTGCCGGAGAAATCTTACGCACACCAGGAGCAAAACATAGCAAAATATATTCCGCAATAATAATAAAACGTGCATAACCTAAAATGTACTTAATAGATTGCTGTATTAGAACAGACTGGGTAATTAGATCGAGAAAAAAACCGTAGCAAGTTCACAACTACGTCGTAACAGATCACCGAAATAAGGTAAATTGAAAGATCACGTAACAATCACAACGTCCCGTCCGTAAGGCAAGATCATCGCGATGTCCGTGCGAGATTATACGACAACACTTTTCTTGCAGGTTGCTTTTCCGCGGTAGAAATTCCTTCGAAAATGGTCAGCTGATTAAAGCGTCTGATCCAGTATACTATATATGTATATAGATACATACACATTCTAGACGTGTACGTATTTAACTCGTGCTAGCTGTTTGTATACTTGTATAACGTCGTATGAAGTTGTACATGCCTGGTTTGTTGTATATACGTATAGTACAGGAAGTTGCACGTGAAAAGAGAGAACTTCGTTAACAGTTATACGAATAGACATGGTGGCCTTGTAAACTGCTTTATGCACGTTTATTTCGCGTGAACTCGTAACTCATCTCCCCGCAAGATGCACGCCCTCGCGATAATTTAAGAGACACCGATTAACGGGAATAGTCTGTTATTTGTGTTCCGTAGAAATATTGTTCTAAAAGAATACTAAAAGAACAGTAGGCATACATATTATTGGTAAGGGATATACAGGAGAAGGTACTTTTATAACCGTTCAATATATAGTTCAGCACAGTATCCAGAGGCCTAATCAAATGCGTTGATGTTTCTTTATTAGAAAGACGACAACAAAATTAATCACTCCATCGTACTATAATATATAAAAAAAAATCATTCGGATTTTAATAGTGATCCTTATAATATTATGCCGATTGAATAAGTAGTTACTAACTGAGAATGTTGAATGAAATATTTGAGACGTTTTTATATGTAAAAACATATAAAATTGATTAGTTGAAGTACACACGCGAACTTTCGGAATGACCGCCTAAAGAGCAGCAATCACCGCGCTAATCACAGCCTGTTCTATTTCGCGACACATGAGCAGATGTTTTGGATGCAAAAGAATGAATAGAATGTTCTTATACCTATATGGTGAAACACAATAGAATAGACTGTGAGTAGCGCGGTGCTCACTGCTGCATAGACGGTCATTCCGAAAGTCCATGACTGCACATACGAATAGACCAACAGCGCAAATATTTTCTCGAGAATTTTTTAGTAATAATAACAATAATAATAATATATATTTCCAACATATCTCTCCTGCTGTGTCGCTGGGACTGCTGTTGGCATTACTTCAGCGGCACAAGTATTATTAGTCCCTACTTTCTGTCTCGCGACTCTCTTGCTACCATTATATCCCTAATATAGCTGCTGACATTCCTCCAACTGTACCCTCTTTCATCCATCTGTTGGAGGATCAAAAACACCCAATTACAGGAAAATACATAGAAGAAAAAGAAAAGTGCATGCCAAGAGACATTAACAAAGTAGAAAAGCATATAATTCATTCGAACAAAATAAGATCATGAAATAGCCAGGAAAACCATAAAAAAAATGGAATACAACTAATTGAAAGAGGCGTAAGCCCAATTTACAATACATTTCAAGCCATCATAGTCTATATCGCATACATCCGAGAGTCTATTAAAGTGGTCACACATTAATGAGATGGGAGATCGGAGCAGCACATGGGATCTATGTTGATCACAATAAAATATAAGATGATAACGGGAATTCAGACTAGGTATGAAAAAGTTAAATTTATCTAAAAGCCACCGGTAATCTATTATGCAGCAGGTTAAATAAAAATTTAATCAAACTAACAATTCTTCTAGCTTGCAAGGATTCAAAATAAACAATTTGGCTAAAAGTACCCCATAATTAAAACCCCTTAGTGGATAAGATCCCTCAGCTAAAAAATTAAGTAACTTTAAAAACTTTCTTTCATATTCTTTCGATTCAGAATTATTTATATGAATTGAGTAAATAGGAAACCATATTAAAATTGCATATTCTAAACTAGAGCGTATCAAAAGAAAAGAACAATGTACCCAATGTCCTGGCATCACAAAAATCTCTAAAATTGCGGTAAATAATACCACAAATTTTAAATATTTCTTTTCTTTAAAGATTTTTTCTCGGTGGATATGTATTTGACATCACACTATTTAATTAATACAGATTTTTATAATAATAACCTGAGTTTGCTAAGAAATCTCAAGAAAGAGCATATATAAGTCTATACTTGGAAAGGAACTATGCATATTACTATTCTACAGTCAAATGACCAAATTTAGACTGGAGGTACATACGTACCTTGGTTCGGAAATGAGTCATTTTACAAATAGATGGTGCGTTCGATAAGGACGCTTTTGCTGCCTCGGAAGTACATAAGATGACAGAGAAAAATTGAGGAAAAGTAGCCTACTTTAGAGAGAGATTAAAAAACCCTAAAAGATTAACAAACAGCATGTTAAAAAAAAAATAAAATGAAAGTTAATCATGGATCTTCAATGCCAGAACGTCTTATAGTAAACATTATTATAGCAACTTACTTATAGATAATTTGTTGTATAATACATAAAAATATTTCATTTTCTTTTCACATTTTGAAATTTTAATGTCCGGGGCAGAGACACAAGAACATGGATTTTTCAGTTTTTTTTTTTTTTTCGTGTATCTTCAGAACCACTCGTAATTTCCTATCTTTTTGCATTCATTAGCCTCAAAATATGCGACTTTTCCCCCATTTAATCAACTTTGTAGCTTCTACATCTCTCGATATGGAAACAGTGTCCTAATTCTACCTCTCTAAAATGAGTTATTTCCAGACCAAGGTTCATTAGGGGATTTTGCTCCATTATGCCAGGTACCTTTACCGTATATTTGGCCACTTGATTCCAAGACAGCTAGGATATAGAATAAAATGGATGAATGAATTTTTGAATAATCAATCAAATTTAATCAAGTGTGTGTTTATTATAGATTCTGTATGTGATTCACGCCGCCAGCAATAATTTCCACGTCCATACTGATGAAGTGTTAAAATTGGTTACTTGTAAGCTTTCAGTTAATATGTGTGGGTGCTGCTAAAGGTTCCAACAATAGGCGTTAATGAAAGAATGTGTTAGATGTTGTGCAGACGAAAATAACCAAATGCGAGTGCGATTTACCCATATACTTAAAAAGATAAACAAAAATTTAATGTAGGTATTTATTCCGTTTACACAGAGCTCATATCCTGGTTTTTAAACCGACAGAACCATACATAAGCGCATAAAAGCGCCATTGATTGCTTGATTTCGTCCCACAAATGTACTCTCGCGTCTAGTAATAAATCCACGGGGATACGGAGCTGGCAGTGTAAATAAATGTAACGTCAATCATTTCGATCGGTAGCGGTAGATAACGTTAAAGCACCTAATTTATAGATCCGCTGATTTGACATATTCGGCTTTACCCATTGTCGACTTGTGTTATCTTTAATTTTCTACATTCCGACCTAGAACCAGATACGTTTGTGCTGCATTAATTGAATGTGGGTTTTGTATTGTTGTTTGTTAAACAGATGAAGTCAGACTATTAATTACTCCGTGGAATAGCCGATTTGTATTACGTTAGTGTAAAGCAGCTTAAGTGCGGATTAGTTACATGCGATTGCTTTGACTTTACAGGCAATTTTTTTAACGTAAGATTAAAATTATTCATGTTCGTTGATAGGTTTGGTTTGTACGTCGTAATTCATTTATATTATATAAATTAATTCAATTTTTTATAAAGTAATTGTTACTTTATATTTTATTTTCGCTTTTTTACATCCGCGTTGAAATAAAGAATAAATTATAGTATTAGCAGGATCAAAGGAATGAATGCCTCACATTAAAAATTCTGCGACATTCTCTTTGCTTTGAAGTAGACGAATGACAGCTTCAGAGACAAAAGAGAAAATACATTCCAATTTGTGAATAACTGTTGTCAATTGCCAAGAGTACTAAATTTTGCCTGCGAACAATTGTCGTAACCTGTCTACGTCCTCGAAAAGTGAATGAAAAATGCCCTTTTGCGTGTTAAGTGCAGAAGTAAATTAGCGAAATAACACGAAATCACAAACAGCCTCCACGAGTAATTTGATATTTAAAGGGTACTCACAACGAGCACATGATCATACATTTGCTTGTTCGGTATTCTATTATCCTACTAGTAATCATATACCAGTGGGAAATGTGGTTAAGAACTGCCTCCTTCTGTGAATACACTCGTATTAAGACCGAATTTGTGTGTACAACTCAATAATTCCCTACATATCAAGAGGCATTAGTGTGCATGGGGTAATTTATGAAGAGCCTCCTATTATTAGATATTCAATTTTCTTCGATTCCAAAGGAGAAATTTCAAACTTAATTAACAGTTCGTGAATATATAATATCGAGGCCGTTTTGTGTTTATTGAAAGGTTTCTTATTGCGTAAATTTTTCCACGGGTTTCAGTAATTGAATGATGGGTAATGCAAATTTCTTGGTTAGCTATTTTTGTTATTTATATAATTTTAAAGCTAAATTTTGTATAATTTTATTTTTGATTCATAGACATAAAACTGCTTAATAAACACCCATCTCGGTAGTTAGCCGTAAACTGATCTACATCCGTTTTCTGGCCAAAAAATATAAAGCGATATGACAAAATATGAATTCGATTAAAAGTTTGTGAATTAATTTATTTTATTAATAATATAATAATTAATAAAACAAGAAATTTTATGATATATATACGTGAATGTTTCAAGCCGTGTTTCTATTGCAGCTAAATTAATGCGAGAAGTATTTGGAAACAAATCTTATCTGAGGAATCGTTTGAAAAATATTTGCAACATTCTTAAAATTTTGACAATTGCATCTCTTTCTCATCGCCAAAGAATATAGTATTGATTTTATCAAACAACAACTAAATTATGAATGAGTTATTGATGTAATAAACAGATTTAATATTTCCACATTACGGCCCTAGCTACTTCCGTTTCTAAATTGCGTCAAAGTTACTCAGCCTTGTTTAATTTTCCAATCCGTTGTATGCTTCTCTTTTAATATTCTTTTGGGGAGGTATCCTTCCATCTCTCCTGCAGGTTTCCTCTATTTCATTCCAGTTCCTTCTAACTTACTTATCTCCATGTTCTTTTCTCGGTTATTCTTTCTAACCTATTTTAATAATCTTGCCTGCGCCACGTCAGTGACCCTTGACTCTTTAAATGTTGTACATATCTGTATTATCTCATAACTTACCAATAAACGTCGAAACGTCTGCCCAAACATTGCATTGCGTTTGAATAATTCTTTATTAGGGTGTCCTGAGTCTACCGCGGAAGAATTTAACCAGTACTTCATAAGTGAACCTGAAAATATTGCATCCAGTCTTGTATCTAATAATCAAAGCACAGTTCCTCGTAGTGCGATTTCTAATTCTATGCGTGCTTTTCCATATTCAGAGAATTTTTAATTTGTTTCCCAGATTGCAGAATACATATAGTGCTGATCCGAATGGTGTACCGTCCAGTTTGCTTCGTGTTGTTGCTCCTGTTTTGATCAAACCAATGACACAGCTGCTTAATTTTTCTTTTGATTGTGGAGTCTTCCTTGAGGCCTTAAAAACGTCGGTGATTATTCCAACGCACACAAAAAGAAGTGTACACATGATATTGCGAATTATCGACTCTTACCTCATGTTTTCCTAAAATATTCTCCTGTGTCGTCTGTGATTTGACGCGGTATTCGACTGTGTTGATCACCAAGTTCTCATAAACAAACTTCGTTGTTATTTCTAGTGTGAAGGGGGAAATAATCGATGAAAAACTTTCCCTTCTCATGCTTCAATGCCTATTTGTAGTTTTTTAGTCATTACCTGCACTTCTGCTTCGTAAAAATTGACCTTAAGAGAGTCATTTATATGTATACACTTTTTTTTCAATTTTAACATGTTATGCAAATGAATCAGGTGCTACTTTTCGTTATTACTAGGTATGACTTCCTTCGTAATATTTATCATGAATTCCTAAACATATAAACCTATCCATACTTTAACCATCATATTTTCCTCATTAGTCTTACGTAATAGCAGTGCAACCAATTCCTTTTACTCCACGTCAGCTGATTAACCCCACAAAAAAGATTCGCAGTTTTGTATTAATTTTGAAGCCTCAGTGAAAACCGATTGTGCGGAGAAGATTACTCCAATAGAAACATTGCTATCAAAATTAAGGGAAGTTCGCAAGTTGTCAATAATTTTGTGTGAAATATGGAAAACTAAAGAAAAAATTACAGAGGCAATATACACACTGCAACTACTGATAGGGAAAGGAGAAATATTCCATGCAAAGACCCTATGTGTAGTACTGCCAGAAAAATCAGGCAAACCCTGTAATCCACGGCCAGTTTAAGAGCTGTCTAACGAATAAGTAAGAGATCTGTACATTTAAGACGGCATAGATCGACAGAGAAAACAAATTACACTTTTCGAGAAACCATATGGACTGGATTGGTCAATGGTGAACACTGAATAAAGCTACTTAATTGGTACAGTAAATAAACAGTTATCACATTTTTTGTTTTCACTTGATAATATTTAATACCTATTATTTCAGACACACCAAATTAATGTGATCAAAAATCAACACTATAAAGCTCATGCACTAAACTTTAAAATGAACTAATTGTAGATATCATGTACAAAATATAAGGAAATTGTAAGAAGCAAAAAGCTGACGGAAAATAAAATCTTAGACAAGGCAATACATTTCCTATAAGATAAGAATGTACTGGCAATCACGTGAAATTAAGGCAAAATACTGAACAAGGCCAACAAAAGTCATTGTTTGGTAGAATTAAGTGCAAACATTGATTATTAGGGAAAATCATTCTGTTAATATTACTGAAAGGATTGATACCAACTTCATTGCCAGTAGAATTGATGTTTCACATCCTCAAACTTTATGCTTACAAAAAATGAGTCTCTCTCTAGACTCGTTTACAATTGAGCATAACATAGATATATATAAAAAAAAGTATTTTTGATTCATTGGAGACTTTCCTATTATTGCTAAGTTAGTGCCTATTTCAGTAATAATTCCAACCACGAACTGTTACTGAAATACTAACTCAGTAACAATTAAAAACACTAAACAAACAAGCTGCATTACTGCACCATCGGACGCATATTTAGGTAAAAATAACAGAAATATATCAATTCTTAGAAGTACGAAGCAGTAATTTCACTTTATTGACCTTCACAAGAACACCGCATCTCCGTTAATTGCCACTTTGTATCGCTGCACAGTGTTCGAATCTCTCTTTTTCTATTCTATCGGCATAGATACGAATTTAGGTTAATTCTCTTTAATTTTGGGGCGTGTCTAAACTCTCTCTCGCCTGATTGCGACGCGGAATAGCAAAAAGACGAATCGCAAAGTAGGTTCGAGCAGTGCACGAAGCCTTTATTCAACCATTCGTACAAGTATTCGCTTGTGTGCAAAGTGAAGGCGCCCATTGAAGAAGTTGATTAAGCACGTAAGGCAGGCGTCTTCTGTGTTTTCCTACAGCTTCCATTGTTGGTAAACTAATGATTCGAACTGCTTTCCATGGCGGCAGTGTAAGCAATACATTTCCACTTCATAAATTTAAGCAAGCAGAACGTACAGTAAATATAAATGTTTATGTTTATGGTAGTACAGTTAAAGATATAAACTATGTATGCGTATTCCGATCTACACAAAATTTATGTTCATAGTATGCACGTATTGGCCTAGGAATATTTAATCGTGGGCGAGATTGCCAGCAAAAGTTGCAAGAGGTGCCACAACAACAAATAAATGGAACACGGATAATTTGATCACTTTTCGTGTTTTCATTTTTTTTTTTAAATTACCTGCACTATTTATTTCTAGACTAATACTTAGAGATGATGATTAATAACCCTTAAAACATACTTTTTAAAACCAACAGTTTTTTTTTTACAATATCGTGAGAAGCGAAACTACTACATTTGAAAAAGTTATACTTCACTATGAGGCTAGCTGTTGTAATTTATTACTAAAGGTAAAACAAGTATTACCAAGGGTTACTGTACCATATATGTCATCCTAAACCTGCCTGTTTCTTTTTATTTCATATAATTTTTTATATCCTGCTTGTTTGATAGTATTTCTACAATTATAAAGGATATTCAAGACATTTAAAGTACTCGCCATTTCTTCTTTTCCTTCTTATTCACTAGGAAAGTCTAAAAAAAAATCACTTTATCATAAGAGCCCTCTTCAAAGTTAAATCTTCCTACATTTCTTTTCAATATTCTAGTTTCCATAACATTCGCTTTTTTACCTTCTTCATTTTCCCTCTTTGTTCCAGCTCTTCTTATTTCTATGACAATCATAGTCCTTACCCGTTTTCGTCCTTCCTTTGCCAAAGCTCGTAACTTTCCGGAATTGTAATAATGGAAATAAAAGAGTCTATCGAAAATATGGAAAGAATTAGTTTGTTTTGAAAATTGACTTATAGAATTGAGAAAATTTATCGTAAAAGATTCTATAGAATGTCTAACAGGAGAACCTAAAACAGTAGTGACTTCCTCAGTATCTTTTGATGCAGACTTATACTCAGACTGAGGATGGATTTGAATAGTTTAAGATAAAAAGGAAAAAAAGTGTCTTGGAAAATATTCTGTATCAAGGGGTAGTATGTCACATTTTGGAAGTCCTCAAGAGAGAGAACATTGTAGAAGATTATGTAAGGTGTTTAGCAGAAGGGCCCAAAACAGCATTAAATTCCTCAGTGTTTCCTAATGCAAACTTATGTTCTGCAAAAATATTTACTGTGATCAGCAAACGGTAGTATACCAGATTTTCGAGGCTTCTCTTTTTTTTAACTTTTCAATTGTTCATCGTAGCATAATTGAAGATACGAGTGGATGAAGGTGCTATGTCGCATTTTAAAAACTTTTTTGCAGGAATCAAGGTGTTTTGTATCCATCTTTCACATAGCACCATCGAGAATTCCAGAAATTCAAGAACACTCGAGTCTTGTGAATGTATGAAGGAGTTATGTTACACTACTTTTGAGAAAAATTACATAAAAAAAAAAACTTCATTTCTGAAAAAGTTTGATTTTGTAACATAACACCTTCATCCACTCGTGTCTTCAATTGTAAAATATCTTTTTGGGTAACGCAGTCATGGTAAGAAACAAATTTAATTTGTGTAATATTTGCTTTTTTTAATAATAATAATATTCTGGTTATCAGTTTAACATTCCAGGCGCCTTAACAATAATCATTGACTTCTTCTATAGACTTAAAATGAAAATGAACGACTGGATGGTGATTGCCTTGTATAAAAATCACTTCATCTTAAATAATTTCATTCATCAGGTCAATGTAATTACAGCGTTTAATTATCGTTGTTAAGTTATAACAAAAAAAAAGTAAAAATGATTATGCACCTACAAACCTTTTAAAACCATTGACGAACGAGTGATTTTTTCATGTTGTTCTGTTGTGTAATTTTGTTATTTAAAATATAAAATCCTTATATCGAAACATATACTGATTCTAAATGATAGTACAATTTAAACAATTAAGGAATGATAAACTTTAGAAGGATTTACAATATCTTGCTTTATCGTCAATACAATTTTTTTCTTTCTTAATATAAGTAATTTCTGAAATGCATATTCTAGCTGTATTCCACCTAACCAAAATGTTCGTATCATCACAATTAAATTTGTGTCACGGTTTTTAGGAGAGTATTGGGATTATTAAGAGATTTATGAGTTTGTGTTCTATTTTTAAGTAATTGTTTTACAATACATACTACACGTTTATGCATTTCGTTAAATGATATTTTGGTTTTATGTTAGAATGTCATTATCTTGTATTAGTGTAATTTTTATAGGTATTATATGTATTTTATAAGGTTTGAGAACATTATTATTTTGTTCGCATAATGAGTAAACATAATATGGCTTAATGTGAATATGATGCAAATTGTTATTATTCGAAAAGTAATGATTATTTTTGGCAGGGAAGTTTCTAATATGTTCGTTGTAAATTTCGTGTAGTCTGTTGAATAATTTTGTTGGTATTGGTCCTTGTGTTCACTTTATTCTTTCTAAAATATATGGTCTATATTTGGGGCTAGTAAGTCGGCTTCATCTGTGTGTTACAGCCATTACCACGTCTTTCTTGTGGAATGAAAAATTGACATATCTATGCGATGATGTCGGTTTATTAAACCAACAACTTCCTATGGTGTTATTATATTAGGAAAATATCAAAAAAATATATAGTAGCGTGTTAAATTTGAATCTGCTCTGATATTGATTTAATTATGATTATAATATAATACATTGTTTCTTTAGATACTATAATCAAGCCATCGCCAATATAGTCGTTTGTATAGCTTTGGTTTAAAATTTAAATTCCAATGAGAATCCTTTCTAAATCTTTCATAACCTGTTGAGTGATGGCTCAAGAAATTAGTGCGTCCATGGCAACTTGTCTATTTTGTTTATAATAATTGGATGAACCCTGGACATAAACAGATAAGTTATTGGTTGGTGATTTTTCAGGAAAAATGAAAGTATCTGACAGCAAGTACGATAAACATGCGTATAATATCACCTTAGAATTATTATTTAAATAGTGCAAAATGAACGCAACGTTTATAGCATATCTTATTTTTGACAAAATAATGAGTTATCATAATAGCTCATCTGCTTTATGTCCCGGAACCTTCGAATTATTATATTAAACGTAGGTAGAAATAGTGTTACCTATATTATATAAAGAAATTCAAATGAACGCTAGGGTGAGTGAGAGGTTAGTTTGTTTCAAAAGTTTTTATATAATTCTTTTAGCTAATTGCTATTACTAAAAATAGCTATTAGTTGTGCATATATTACACGTAAGGAAATGACATCCAAAAATGCGGGTCTAACATTACCTACGCTTTTTATGCACTTTCTAAGATGTAATAAATTTCTCAAGTAACATTCGTTTTTATTAATAACTTCTTTTCAGTTTGTCAGTAAACTAATTTATTTTTATTTTTTATATCGTTCTACAAGCGTATTGAAAAAATGATTATTGTTGAAACATTTGAAGTGTTGATCTTGTAAGCAATGTATTATTATTCAAAAAGTCGATATTTCACAAGTTAAATTTGTTTTTCTTGGAAATAATGAAAGCCACAACAAGATTGTATGACTGTTGTGATATTTATGATCAACATAAAAGCTCTTTATCGACAATTCAGAATAAAAAGCTTTTATTTGAATATCAAAGAGTGTCTTAGAAGTCGCAGTTAAAGTTACACGTAAAATACTACATGGTAATATGCCAATAAAGCAACAACACTAAATAAGGAACGCTGTCAACCATGCATAAACTAACGGGAACAAAATTAATTACTTAACGGTAGCGAAATCAAAGGTATGTCAAACAAATACTTCACAACACATTTTTTTACTGTGTAGTGTGTGTTGTATTATGAAGGTTTAATGCGGGAATGTTACAGTAAGAATTCCGATCTTGACCATCACAACTCATATATATGTTCAAGAATATACAAATCCAGACACGAACGAGATATAGAAAGGAAAAGCCGAGGATAATAGGCGAAAACAAGTTATTGCTGTTGTTTATGTTAATTAATATTCAGCTCTTAAAATTGCTAGTATACAACTGAGGATATTAATCAATCCAAGTGAAACCAGCGCACCCATTCGCCGCTCTTCACTTAGCCTAAAGAAAATCTATACCTGTTCCCACATGTCATGCAACAACTACATACAATTGAATACTAAATGGAACTAGCGAGATCCTGTAAGAGCAATTAACTATAACGTAAGGTAGGCGTTTAAAAACACACCTATACGCGATGTTTCTCACTTTGCTTCTTCTCATTATAATGCATTATAGGTATATGTATCCGTCATCCTTGACAGTAAAATAATAAGTAACTGCAAAGCATGCCAATGTAACATCGTGTTAAATCATTTCGCTTTAGCTTTGGATAGTTACACTTATACATGCATCATATAATATACAACACATACGGCGATGCGACAAACACTAGAATAGAAGTCTGCGAATAATGAATGCCTAATATAGAACTGACAAGTAAAGCCACTTGTAGAATTTAAACAAGATAGGAATTTCCTTTAAAACACCGAATTATTTATAAATCCGCGCCGCGCCGCGTATAGAAATACCGGTGACATAATAATAAATGTTCGTGTATATTTCATTATGCTTCACTATTATAAAACATCTTGTTACAATTACCAGCATAAGCTCACGCGTCGATGAATATAAATTGGGTAATATGAACACTTGTTGCGTTTAAGACCACACAAAAAAGGCAGTTGTTCCAAAGTGATCCGTAGTTGGTATATAAAATGCCGTCTTATATTACTGCGAACCCACTTAAAGTGTTTCTACTAACATAAAGTGTGCAACCGTATTGGTTATCTACCCATTCTGTCGGCACTTTTTTAATTGACCATTCAACCGCAAATATAGCTTTTACAGGAGAGCGGCGTGTAACTACATACATATCTGAAATCCGTATTCCCCATTATTCGGAATTAGATATGCTGCCATATGTTCATGGATGGCGTTTGGTTTTTAATACGTAATATTGTGTGAATGAATGGAAAATGACCTAAGAAATCGATTGCGCATTCTATTCTAATTGTTTTACAGTTGTCCTTCCAGTCCCATTCATTTCAGAACGTATAGGATATGAGAAGGCCCCCAGGTTAAGTAAGAGTCTCTCTTCGATTTCACATATTCACAGATGCAACATCCTTGACTACACAGTACAACGTAATTTGAGAGGAGATGGATATGAGGCTGCTTCATCCTATTTCCCACAAAATCTACATCCAAATGTCGATTTACAATGGCCTGAAAGCATTCCTGTTAATATGCGGATATTGTTCTTACTCAGGGTGAGGCAGTCTGTAAACCTCTTCTGGTTATAGGTACCCAGAGGAGTTTTAGCTTGCCTCATTCCCTGGAGATTATCGCAATGATTGGATTTTTTTCTGCTGCATTTTGCATTTTATTTTCTTCAGTGTTGTACGGCTACTTATCCCGCAAAAGGATGTAGACCCTACGAATGGTATTCTAGTCCCTTTTTTGCAAGATTTTCCGTTATTTCTTTTCCTTCCACTCCTGTGTGACCTAGAACCCAAAGCAAGATTACTGCATTCTTTTTCCCTAGCTCGTCTAATTTATACTCTAATGCCCTCTGCCGTCTTGGAACCATCAGTGTAGCATTTTATGACATTTGTAAAAATTTCGAGATGGTGTTTTGATCCTACTTGTTACTAAGCTTTGTAATGAATTTTTTCACCAAGCTGAATTTCTTCGACATGTCATCCCAGTGCATGTCCAGGTTTCATCACCGTCAGAAGTTTGAGGCCTACATTTGATCGTTTCGTCATTGATATTTCTCGGTGTAGTTCCTTTTTCCACGCCCTCCTCCACAATGTAAGGAGGGGTAAGGTCCAGTACTACCTCAATTCCATAACCATATAAAGAAAATCTCATTGGTTTTTACAATTTTGTTGCTTTTACTTACTCTAACAAAGAGCAACCTCTTATTCATATAGTTTTGCTATAGCTTTATTCGTTTATTAGATAACAAGATGGTGTATATTCCACCAGTATTTATAATATATTTTTTATATTTTTGTATACCTTACAAATAATTACATAAAGATGCATGAATTTTTGTAAACGACACAGAAGAGGAAATTAGGCACGCTGTAGAATTAGGAAGACAAAACTTCTGGCTGTCGGCAAGAGTGTATGGAAAGTAAAATAAACCAGAATGATATAATTAGCAATGCCAATATATGCTTTTTTGTAGATACACGAATGCCATGTTTATAGGCTTGTTCTAAGATGGTATGGTTATAAATATGTTAATGTTATAAAACATGAGTATTCTCAAATAATCTAAAATATTGTTCTAGATAATTCACCATGCAGCTTTAATTTAAAATTTCCTATAAACATTTCTTTTTTTGAAGTTTAGGGTGGACACCTATAGTTCAGGCACTTCAGTTAGTTGCTCGCTGATTCTCTTACTTCCATTCGACTAGCTTGATGTTCTCTATAAGACCCAGTGTAAACTTGAGAACCCTCGAGGGCTCCAATAGACCCTTCCCGAAATGTTTCGGCCTGAGTACTTTCAATTCCTCCCATGTGCAGATTACATGTTAACTCGTTTTTTTCCTGTAGCTCGCATCTTTTGCATTACGGTTCACTTACTCGACCTGTGTTGTATAGATACTTTTTCAGGGATTAGTGTCCAGTTACCAGCATAGTAATGGTTTTAGTTTCTTTCTTGCTGCGTCTGCGTAAGTTATCAGAGAATCTGCATCTGCATCCCTCATTAGCGCTTTAGTATGGAGTTGACTTTCAGTCGACCTCCTTTTTTTTGTACTTTATCTAACCAAGTCTAAATCTCTCTTTTAACCTAAATCAGAGACACGATGTAGTTTCGTGCCAGTGTATTGAAGAATTGTTTGCAGTCTGTAACTAGTTTTGAACTAGTTACCGGGTTCGAGACTGCTTTATGCTGGCATTATACTTATTTTCCTCCTCATACAGCCCCCCTTTGCAATCATTTCTGCGCAGGCTGCAAGTTGTTGGTTTTCAGTCTAAGGACCGCATTCACGGTCTCCGCTTTCACATAAAACTCTAGCGGGGGGAAGCCCACAATTGTCTCCAAAGAAGCGGTCCCTGTGCTGTTGATTGCACCAGTGATTCCCAGCAATGCCTGTCTCTGGACAGCTTGGTAATCCCACATACGGGCTCTGGACCTGGAAGTATCTGTTAGAGCTTTCTTTGGCTAGTTTGTTGGCTATTATATTGCCCTTTATATCCTCATATCTCGGCACCTATATCAGAGACACCGTGTAGTCTCGAATTAGTGCATTGAAGGATTGTTTGCAATCTCTAACTAGTTTTGATCTAGTTACAGGTCTCCTATAAACATGTGTAGCCATTCCTTTTATATTAATTTTGTAACTACGTATTTTAAAGTGAATTATTAAGGTACTAGTTACCGAAACCAATAAGAAACTGCAAGTTTGTTATCGATGCCCTTTTATTTATCAATAGGTTTGAAACATTTTTCTTTGTTGTTATAAGTTCTGCCATTAATGGTCAAATGGTTGATGTACGTTCTTCACATGGATTAGCCGATATGGTTAAAAGCTTTGTGGGGTAAATGTATATACGTCGATCATATTCAAAATATTGAAATAGCGGTTTACAGCGTTCTGAAACGGCTGGTTTTGCTGGAACTGTTAAAAATCCACAACTTGATGATAAGATTCTTGGAATTATTGGCGAAGAAAGTCACTAAGAAAGAAGCATCGGGAAAAATTAGTATATAAGTGCATGGTATTTAAAAACCATTTAGATCGTTGTAAGCGAAAATTTATTGTGTCCATGCGTTGGTGCAATGCATGGCTCTCTACTATCAGAGTCTATAGTCTATACAAAGTTTCTGGATGTATGGAATAGAGAATTCAACTTGCCAGTTAGTGTCAGGTGAACTTTATTGTCTAAATTTATTGGTAGATGATTTGTGGAATTTAAAGGGAATGGGTGAACATATAATCTTTATCTCTCATATTCTGTTCTTCTACAAACCCATAATCTATATAGGGATAGATTGACTGTGAATGTTTCTAAAATACATGTTTGTATAATTACTCCACCATATTAGTAACATCTGAAACATACACTACAACATATTTTCTTAATATTTTTTCACTTCTATTACTAATAAATGTGTAAAGTAGAAAGGGGAATAATGCAATGAATTCTAGATATTACATTAACCAGGCGATTCTGGTAAAAATCATCCTCGAGGTGTTTCTCGAAATATCTTAAATCAAACTGGAAATCCTGAAGTAATACTTTCGAATCGTTAATAATAAAAGCATTTCCAATTTTTGTAAATATTAAGTAGTAGACTTCAAATATCTCTCAGTTGGAATATATATAAACTTGTCTACTGCGTCCATCGTAAAGATTAATTGACCATATTTTCCAACATTCAATTCGGTTGGCGCATATAAATATATCTAAAATGCTTACTTAAAACAAAATAAGATAAGCATCTGGTATTCAGAAATTTACCAAATCTGCGGACAAAATCGCAATATACGTGACGTTCATCCTTATTTAGTATTCCAGATTGGTTGCCGCGCGGTCGGTAGGCATGCGAATTACAAGTTTAAATCGCAAAAGATGTATATAATTATTTAAATAATCCTTATCGGATATAGGAACACAGAATTCGCGATCAGCAATTATACGAATCGTGTCCGTAAAAGCTTCAGCCAAAAAATTTACAACTCCCGTCAATATAATGGAAAGCTTTGTGAGAACCTCAGCTGACGCACTTGCTAATTGTTTTTGTGGGAAATGCTAGAGATATATGTTTCACTTGTAATTATTTGTATTGTTCCAAGTTTTATTGTTGCCGTAATTATATCAAATTGCCTATTCAGATCGTATAGGTGTATTTTCTAAGCAAACTCGTTACACCTTTTATTGATAGAAGAAATTTATTATTATCTGCATAATGCTTTATCGCCTATTGTTGTACTGTGAAACGTAGTAGAAGGAAATTGCAGAGCGCTAGATAGATGCACTACTTTACAGACTTAGCAAATAATTAAATATATAATAGGAGTTACTTCAAATAATGTTGTAGTATTGTTCCAAATAATCAGAATGAACACGTAGACAATAAAAATGTTTGTAAATAGCCACGTTGCGATGTCACAAGAAAATTTTAATCCTTGCCTTAGTTATTTGATTTCATCATATTTTATGATTTTATTGGCAGTATCTGCATGGCTCTTTCGGAATGTCTCTCGCACCTCCCGATCACGTCTTGTTTCGTCCCGGCACGACCCGTTTGACCGGCAACATTTAAATGTCATCTAAATTAGAATTTCACTAACCAGTTTAGCCAGTGAAACGAACAGACAAGCTTAACAACGTTGCGCTAGGAGGCGATTTCAGCGGAAGCAAACGGCAGTTGGGGAACAATGTCAGAATTGCAAGGTCTCTGCTCGTGTTGAAATTGTTTAGATGATATTTTACTTAAAAAGTGTCGTGAATGTGTAATATTTGTTCTGCGAACATACTATAGGAGTTTATCTATCTTTGTTTATTTACTAGAATGTTTAAATTAAGAAAATGTATTTTTAATAGTTTAAAAGTAGTTTCATTAGTAACATACCTAGAAGCAAAAATACTGTACTACACCAAAATAATACAGTTTAGATAGTTAGTTTAGTTACATATATTTCAATTTCAGGAGTACTTAGGAAGGATATTTCAATGCAAATAATGTAGATATATATAAAACAAGTCAAAAATAGAATACGTCAATCAAAAAGAACAGAAGTCTGACCCACAATTAACATTTATCAAAAAATCACGCAAACAAGTATAGAATTTTACATTCCAAACAATTTACAATTACATATAAAAATCATCTGTACAGTGATGAGAGAGATATAAGGTTTGTTCGAACATGCAGTTCGCGAACGGTTCACAATCATGACAATCATTCCAGTTCGCCAGAACTCCAATCTGTTCTCTGATTGTTTCACGTAATCACGAACTGCATGTTAGAACAGCCCTATAGGAAGTGAAGGATTTTTTTACAGCGACTAGATACACTCGTGTTTATTCGGCTTATGAGTGCGGATTCGTGTTGCTTACCGGTTCTCCGAGAGCCGACAAAAAAATAGATGTTAATCGCTATTAAAAAAATTATTCGTTCCCTTTATCTTGCCCACCCCTGATACTGCTTATACATGCTGGAAAAATACGAAACTCATTTTTGAAACCTCTTTATTAGAGGTGCGCATTTTGGTAATTATATCAGCGTGGCTAAGTAAGCGGCTAATAATCTAGATTACATCTTTTTTTTTATTAAAAATATCTTTTTTGCTATGAATTTATATTTATTATAATTTCCAAAAACATCATTTTTTACAAAGTTTCAATAAAATACGAAACATCTGATCATTAAAGTTTTAAATATCACGTATTATAACAATCTATCTCTTCGATCATAAAAACTATGGATTTTAGTGAAGCCTTGAAGAAATAAAATATTTGGTTTTGAATCAGACGCAACTTTAAGTCCAAGCAGAGGACATCTAAGTAGAACATTCGATTAAAGAACAATAGTGAATAGTTACAAAATTATGTATATGGCTAAATAATTTTAAATATTCAAAAATCAAAAAAAAACGAGTAAATTTTGCGATAAAGTACTTTCAAAGTTTGTCAACTAGGTATATAAACAGATAAATATTACGGTGTTGGCGTTAATTTTGCGCTAGTCAAATATTTTAGTGTTGATTTTTCCAAACTTTGCCAGACGAGTTGACTACGCGTATTTAATAGAACAGAAATGACTAGAATTTCGTGTGAATTCTTTGTTCAGATATGAGGATTGACTATTTTTCTAGACATTCAGAAGCGTCAACCAATGAGAATTTTTCCCTCGGATAGAAATATAGAAACCCCACCTATTCTAATACAGTATTGCATTATACGCACCACCTGCATTGCACGTGTATCTGTTTTCGTGTTTGATTCTCCGTATTAACATATCCAGACAAACCACCAAATGTGACTGACTTGCAAAGTGTAACCTCGTGTTATTAAACGTTAATTCCAGTGGGCATAAAAAATTTCAACATCTTAAAGATGTATTGGGAACATCTATTTACGCAATTGGTTTAGACTTGAATCAAATAGCATAAACATTCACTTAATTTTATAATGGTTCTCAAAAAATCATTTTAATCATTGATATGTTTAGTTGAAACCAAAACTTGTGAATGAGTGGTTTTGCATATTTATAATTGAGAAAACGTCTTAAGAGAGAATATTATAGCACTAAGATATAAGAGTTGCGTATTAAAAAGACGTCGTGTTTAGAAAACGGTGTTAAAACACTCAATAGATCGTATTCATTTAGTTAAACAGCTAGTAAATTTGTCTAGTTTAGATCAAATAAAACGTGACTAGAAGTATTTTATATTTCCACGTGTCAGTTGGACAAAATAACCCCTTAGCAATAGACAATACTTCACTATCTTTGCTCGTCAAATTTAAACTTCTATAGTTCTCGACAAAATAACACGAAAAGAGTGTGGACCTCTCCTGACTATTAAATTAGTCAAAAAAGTGTTAAAATTTTCAACAGTGTATGCATTAATTACATTAAACTTATGTTTTCGATTGCTTATTTTAAACTTGTAAAGGATCTCGATCAAGTTGATATTGATAAATATAGGTTTTGTAATGTTCCACAAAACTCTCTTGGAAATTCAAAAAGTTAGTTAAACTTTTATAGAGCGGTCTATAGAGTGCCAGCAGATTAGTTCAAAGGATGCCAATGTAATTATTATGTTCTAACGCTGTTTCCATCCCTTCTTAAAGCATGCACCATATTGTAGCCCTCAATATTCTGTGTTAGTTCTTGCAAAAAAAAAAATCATTATGCCTAGGATTGACTTCCATCAACAGAATAGCATCAACCGCTACTGCATTATCTATAATAAAGTTATAAAATTTAAGTGTTTAGCGGTGAATCGGATATTGAAGTATAAATGAGCCAATATTTCTTGTATCACGCGATCACCGTAAAGGGTCAAAGTGTATATTCCATTTCTAGCAAACAAATAACATCCATATTCCAAAGAAATCAGCTAATAATTGGTAAAGTTTCGTGTTTTAGATACAGAATTGCACATAAATTGCAGAATGGATAAGTTCCAGTATCTATCTATTCATATGGTAGTACTTAGAATAGGTAGACCACGTGTAGTACCTTTACGTGGAGCACGAGGTTGGGATGATTTGTAGTTATTTAGCTTTTCATAAATAAAGTGTAAGTGGGAGGGATTAACAATAAGTGCAACTTCTGCCACACCGATTTCATTACAGCGGTCTGAAAGATATTTAGAAATATCAATAAAACATTTATTGATATTAATTACAAGACGTCGTTAAAAAAGTTTATAACACTACACGTGTTATGTGCTGGGCAACTCTCCTGCTGAAATCGAATTTCTTTAGTATTAGAATCGCTCTCCTACAGCAAGAATAATATTATTTTCTAGTAATTCCAGGTGTCTATTCCTATTTAAATTGACGTCAATATAAAAACTCCTGGTTTCCGAATGTCCAAACATAGCTACCCCGTATACTTTCTGTGAATACTACGTTCGTGTTGGTGTACTCAAATTTAGATTTTTGTGTGGCCAATGCCAATCAATTCTGGTAGATAGATCGCTCTACCTCCCTATTGATTGCATGAATCGTATACCAATTTAAATGCGAGGGAGGAGAATACAAACACTTGATTGGAACAAAATTTCGACATAAACAAGGAAATTAAAACTCAAATGTACCCACAATTGGGCATTTGTACTCTTGGATTCATAGAAAATGGTATAGAATAGTGTGTAGATATACACTTTTCTTGTCCTAGCAAATAGAAACCGTATACGTCCTACTTTTGTTTTTTTTTACTTTTGCGATCGATCCCTCATGTACGCGTGCATTTGTGTTCGAACCGGCATTGGTTTGTTCCTGCTCACTCCACTGTTACTAATTTGGCTTGTATTAGTCAAGAGATAGGCGAGCTTCTTGATAGACGTGGACAACTGTATATTATTTACACTGATCTCTCACGAGCCTTTGATGTTATTGACTAAAAAATTCTAGTACATAAAATAAGTTCTATTAGTTATCAAACTCCTTGACTTTTTAATAATGACTTTTCTTCCTGCGAGTTTACTTCCAGCTCTGGAGTTGCTCAAGGCTCCAACTTAGGCCCTCTTTTACTCAACCTGTTTAATAATGATTTACTACTTTCTCTCTCTGTTCTGTTCTTGCGTATGCTTATGGCATTAAACTTTATCATAAAATATCCACAGAGAATACCTCGCTCATTCTGCAATCTAATGTTAATAGGTTAGTAGCTAGGTGTCATCGATATAAGCTATATGTTAACATTTTTCACTCGTACGGTAAGAAAATCAATTATTGCTGATTTGGATGTATTGTTAGATACTAGGTTCCCGTTTATATCGCTTTCTATCGCTAAGATCTGTTCCAAGTGTTCAAAATCTTCAGGTTTTGTAATTCATATCTCTAAAAATTTCCAGAATGCACACTTAATTAAAACTCTATATTACTATTTTGTTCTTTCTAAACTTGAATACGCGGCCTATAGTATCCTATCTATGCTAGTGAATATTTGTAACTAGATTGCATACAGCGCAATTTTTTTTTTTAATTTTTATCTTACAAACTGGATAGTGCCTATCCTCCAAGAATATGTCTTCATTAACTTTGAGACAAAAAAACGTTGTGCTTAAAATTTTTAAACAATCTGCTAAACAATAGCACGAATAGTCCTTTCCTCTTTCAACGCCAATCCTTGCTTGTTCTTCATATTCTCTCCAGAAATCAGCCCTACTATCGTATATCGATTGCTATCTCTATTATATATTCCATCGCAAATAAATCTTAATCTTGTTATTTTCATATCCTCCTGCTTTGTACTTTTTTTGTATTCCATTCAGTTTTCATTTCATTTTTTTTTGGTTTATTATTTCATCTTTGCATATTTAGATACAAATAACTTTACGCGTTACTTCATTCTTACATCTTCATTTATCAATTACAATTACCATTGTTTATTTTTTGCCCTGTATTGAGTTGACCTGTTGGGGCAATAAAGTTATATTATTATCATTATAAAAAAAAAAATGTTATTCTGTATAATCGTAATAAGAAAATAAGTTCATCAGCAGGAATAGAATCTTAACTACCGATTCGTGGGATCAATAATAGCGGAGATAGCAATAGTAACTACTTAATTAGAATTAGAATGTGTCACCAAAGTATGCTCTCTTTTGATAGAAATTTGTCTAACTAGATTGTAAAAAAATCTTCATAATCTTTGTTAAACTTAGTAAAGTCTTTACTGTAGCAATATCCTTTTTAATACGTTGATAATAATCTATAAAACATTTCCATATTTGCACTTGCTAATTTTGAATCAGAATCCTTTTTGTATCTTCATTACTATTAAGTAATTACCTGGCTGGTAGTCGAGTGGCTTGCACGCTTGGCTATTAGTGCGGAGTCCGGGGTTCAAATCTCGCTCTGGTCAATTACGATAATCGGTTTTTTTCCGGAGTGGTAATGTTGATTAGGAGGGAGATTTGGCTCTGAGGGGGCCTGATAAGCTAATATATAGCTTAGGCGTTACCACCCCTTTAAAAAAAAAAAAAAAGTACTCTAGATACTAAAGAGAAATAAGAAAGAAATGAATACAGCTACTACCATTATTGATGATATAGAGAGACGCATCGACGAGCTCAGAATGTCAAATTTTCGAATAGATATTGTACCAGAAAAGGAAGAAATGCTGACGCGAGTGGATGCTAAACCGAAATGGAGGCAATTATGGAGAATAAAAGTCTCAAAATGGAGAATGGAACAATAAGATTGAAGTACGCGCCAAAATTTAAAAGAATATCTTTTAGTAATACGATTATAGTGAAATAGCATTTTATAAAGGCTTTCAATACACCATATACATTTTCACACCCGCTCAAGTATTTATTAAGCACGTATATCTATTGAATAGGAAGTGTAAAGATTTTCTACGCTCCAGTTAACACCCACTACAACTAATAATAAATTTCAACGTACAAGTATGGGCTGTTGAAATATCGATGAGATCATTTACAGGCCACGTAATTTGCTATGACCCAAAAATATGAATCGCGTTGCATAACCAAGCCATTTTAATTACATACAACTTCTTTTATAATGAAAAAGAAAGATAATGCCTGAACTATACTCAATAATAATAATAATTGCTTGTATGTAAATATGTACCTATCATTAATAAAAATGGCATCAAAATGGCTCATGAACGTGAAAAAGACACCGCCGCAATTGAGGTCACAACCTAGATTATAGGGTATTAAGTTTAAGATAAAAAATTAATGGTATGCAGTGAATTAAATTACACACGGTATGTTCAGTTGTGAAATCCGGGCTGATATTTTATTTCTACCTAAATTGAGTTTTAATAACGGAACTAAACAATAAAGATAGCCGAAGAGTTACCGTCATATTCAAATTATTGATCACAGTTTCTCTATTCATGAATGTCAGTGAAAAATAATATTGGAACGAAAATCTCAGAAACAACTTTTTCTATTCTGAATTAGTAAACGATTGCGGCCTTAGTGAAACAAATTATGCCGTGCACGAGAACCATTATTACATTCAAAATTTTACGGTACGTTCACGGAATATTTACGTTGGTGCTTTTATATAATGTAAACGATTAAGAATAACAAAAAGTGCAGTGTATCTAATGAATTTTAGCGTCTATTCGAGGACCGCCATGATTATGCATGCTGCTTCATCTTTCTGGGAAATGCTTTATTTATAAGTGAAGAAGAACTAGTTAAAAAATCTTAGCATAATGCAGGTAGTTTGGTAATAAATTAGTTGAACTTCACGTATTTTACCATTCAAAAAGTAATCAAAATATGTTTCCACAAAAAGAAAGTAATAAAATTCCTAATATTTGTTGATAACTAACTATTATACCAAAATCGCTATCATGTTTTAAGTGCAAATAAAAGATTTCAATGTTAGCACATATTATGAGAACATTAAATGCAAAATTAAATTCCAGCCAAGAGACTTACTAGAGCATAACTACGAGATGTTATGTCAGTTGTTAACAAGTAGGTGAGAAACAAAGACGAATTACCGGATATTCATAATTGATACAAGAACAAGTAATAACAAAAATGCAAATAAACAATCTCTGGATATAGTTAAGAATTTGTCCCATTCAATTCCTTTTAATTGTTTTTAAGGAAATAACTCATTTGCGCTTCGATTTGCTATGTCATTCATAATATACACATATTTTCTAGAATAATGATTTCAAATTAGCACAAGAATATTATTAATCAAATTATTGTTAACAGCGATTCATGTATTTCACGCTGCAATAGATACAGTGAAACCTCTTTACAACGAACAATCAAGAACCCGACAAATTTGTCTGTTGCCGACAAGTGTTCGCTGATGATGGATGTAAAACAGTATATATTAGAAATTATGTGTTTAATACAACGCAGTTAAAAAATGTCAAATAAACTAAGGAAGAGGTATAAACTATGTATAGAAGCTTGTGCATGTAGACTGCTGCATATTTATTTTTCCATTTAAATAATAATAATTTGCTTTTGTATCGAATATGCTAGCTCTCAAGAAGAAATGCCTTCCCAGAGCTTTAGTTTAAGAAATACGGTGTGATTTTTGTTAAAATGACAAAATATAACTGATAACAAGAAACTTTTTGAGATGTCAAGCACTGTACTCTACACTCAGTCCCATTCTTACATATGGACACGTTAGGCCAGAGCTCATAGCCTCACGATCAGTCGAATCCCACAACCCTAACAACAGTAGTCCAATTAAAATTACAAGATTTACAACTAGGTTTAGTTTTAGCTACTCTGGCAATCTGTTTTTTACTTTACGTTCCATATAATAGTATCAGTTTTAAAAAGTTGTTAACTCGTTCAAACTAAACTGTCTGTTGCAAGGATTTGATAAATTCTCTGCGACGTCGATTAGGGTCGACCTATTACTTGTTTATATAAGCAAATAAAGCTGAAAGGAGAAGATTCGTCCATTGCCTCAAGAATCACACGGCTTTGACTAGCACATCTGCAGCAAACACCAATGTATAGCTATGTAATAGTGGCATATTTTAAATTATTATTAATAACTATTTCTAATAACAAATAAAACTAATATTAAAGTGAAGAACAATAATAATTTTATAAGAAATATAAAATTTTTAATATTATTGAATCAAATATGTCGTCAGCACCAAATGCTGGGCTCAGAAAAGAGAAAAATGCAACATATCAAAACGGCATGATAAAAAACAAATTAACCTAATTCTACAATTGTGTTACTTTATATTTTATTTTGGTTTGTAGTAATAATAAAAATCGTTAAATCGTCTGCACGAACCGTAAACACCAAGTCCCAAACCAAGCTGCAGCTTACATTGTGGATATCACAATCGAATTTAGGGGTTTAGTAAGTATCTTCTACACTAATCTGTGGAAGCTTCTTGCTGGTTGATCGAAGTAAGCCTCTGGGTTCGTCAATCGCACATAATGTGGTAAGCGTTGTCTGTCATTTCATTACACAGTCTCCAGTGTTGATACCAATTTCCTGTAGGTATCCTTTTAGTGTGCTGTCTCCTGTTAGGGTGAGAATATCATTCCTACTGATCTGCAGTAGTTCTTCAATCTTCTTTTTTGATGGTCCGTTAATAAATTGAGCGTTTCATGAGTTTGCCTGGTATATTTTTCCAGTATTCTTTGTGTTTTTCCTTAAACCAAATTCCTTACCTGCCCTTGTGCTATATTTTGACACACTCCTTTTCTGTTCCGGGCCTATATAAGAAGACAATGATCCCTTTCTTAGTGACTCATTGGATTTCCCGTTTGCCGAATGCCCCAACACCCTCAGCAAAGTGACTTTATTGCGGTCTGTGAAGTTATTCACTATTCAGTACTCGAATATATTACCAAAACAATCTTAATTGTATCTTAGGGTTTACTAGTGCCTTCAGTGTCGCCTGGTTGTCTGTTGCAATATAGATATGCGTATGTCTGTGAGCCCTCTGATTGATTTCATTTACGCAATGCAATATTGCGTATGCTTCTACTGGAAAGACCGCGGCATATTTTCCTAATGGAAAATGGATAATTGTATTTTGCACCGCGCTGTAGATTTCAGCTTCAATCCTGTTTTCGGTTTTTGTTTCGTCTCTAAACATGATCAATTCTCCGAATCTGTCTAGTTTAATCTTATTCCTAAAAGGTTGTCTTCTGCCTGATGAGACAATATCCGGATTTGTTAATCGTCCTGCATTGTTTGGTTTCTCTGTCAACTGGGGCTTGCCAACTCTGCTCCTTAATCCTCTCCTGGATTTTGGCGAGCTTCTGCTTGTGTTGTGTTCGTTCTTTAACATTGCTTCGCCTACCGTCTAATTTTTAAATTTTTGTTAACCTTTAAATTACTGCGTATGATTACCAAAAATTCTAGAATCAATAATCAAAACTAGGTTATTGAATTACTCTGAAAAGGAAAGAATTTTGGGGCCAACATAGCATGGTTTCTTGTTGGGAAAGTCTACCTCAACGGGAATTCTTGACCTACTGGAGTATGTGGCTGACACATACGATGAGGGCAAAGTAGCCCTGCCTTCATGTTACGATCTGTGTATTACGAAATTCCGCTTGGCAAGTTGGAGATATACGGCATCAGGTGAGTGACACAGAAGATAATAGGATCGTACTTAGAAGATCGTTGGCAAGTAGTGCCGTGGCAAAACCAATTTTCAAAAAAAGCACCGATGAATAGAGGAGTTCTACAAGGATCGGTACTTGAACCGCTGCTTTTCGTTATGTATGTTAACGATATATCATTCAAGATCACGAACGCCAAAATAATGTATGTCGATGATACATTCTTTATGGTGCGTGGAAGATCACGTTACAAGCTGGAAGACGTTGCCAAGACCACCATTCAGAGGCCTCGAGAATGGCACAGAAAGCAATAAACTTAAATTAAATAACGGTAAAACACAACACCTTCTATTGACCAGAAAACGGGAAAGTTCACCAGCCCAAACTATTGCCTTTTTCTGGGTCTTCCGCGTTTCCACTTACTCTGGATGGGACCTCCATATTGACGCATTGCGAAAGCAGTTGGCGGTGGCTGTTTTTACTATTAGGTGTCTGATGCGAATGGAAACATATGAAGCAGCTAGGACAGCATACTAGGCCAATTTTCCGTCCCGCGCTACGTACGGAATCCTGACATAGAGTGCATCTACGTCGGCCGGGATTGTTTTTTTTTCCTTCAGAAGGAGACAGTGAGAGCTTCAGCTAGTGTACCTACAAGAACATCATGTAGAAAATTATTCGGACAGCATAAAATTATTACACTACCGTGTCTTTTATATTGAGTTGCCTACTGTGCGTGCATTTTAACGAAGATCTCCTTGATTGGTGTTTGTATACACTACAAGAGCATCTGGACTGCAATTTTGCTAACTAAGAATCTGTTCTTTTAATTTGTGTAGTGCCAAATTTACCTTTTACCAATTTTATTTATATATACTTCACATATATCATTTTATATTTTCTGTATTGACAAATGTACCATCATTGGCCAAATTAAATGCGAAAATAAGCTCCACAAATCTTCGATTATCAATACAATCGAAGCTACAGCACACTGAAATAGTAATTATTATTTGTATAGTGTATTATAGTAAAAATTATTTGCAAACAATTCTGAATTGCTGGGTAAGCAGCACTTGTAGTTCGGTTGCATAAATAATTGAAAATTTGTGGAGCTTCAATTCGCATTTAATTTGTTGAAGATGTTGCATGTAGCAAATATCTATCTATCTACTTTTATAGCTGATGTTATGTTACTCAATGTTAATTGCTCTAAAAGCTCTAAGTTGTTTATCACCTTACTTGCATACTAATTTGTTTCTTGTTGTTAGTTCTCTGATTGTGGAGTAAATATATTACCAAAGGTTAGAATCTAAATATTTGAGCATTTTAATTTGTGGCTGTTAGAACCCAATAATCGTTTTTTTTTTTCGTGAGCTATTTAATATTTAGATAATGAGACCTGCATTTCATTCTTGCAGTTGGTTCATGCTTTGAATTTTATTTTTATATACAGCGATAGATGCGTGTCCGTTGCAAAGGGGTTCTAAACACATTTCCTACACATCCAGGGACATTTTCATTTTATCCGTAAAATTGTGTCTGTTAGTGGAGGTTCACTGTATATATGTAGTATTTACCAAAAATCTTTATACGATTAACCCGCTCGCAACCAATACTCGTAAAGATGTCGACTTCGCATTTTTATTATATCCACCTTCCGTTATATGTATCTGCATACGCATTTCTTTGGCATTTAATATGATCGAGCAACGACTTTACCATTTACAAATGTCAGTCAGTGTGTCGATACAAAGTTAGTGTGTTTCTATATCTCTAGAAATACTATCTCCGTCTGTATACACTTCTGAATTAGTTGAGGCGGTTAAAAGTATCATCGACAGAACCGGTTACACGGTAAAGAGAACCAGATATTCAACTCAAATTAAGCGTCAGTTGTATTAGTAGGCATAACTTCCTCGGCGTTACGTAATTTACGCAACGCTTTTATTATGAATGATACCGTGCGCCTACATACATAGTAATGAGGCGATGTTGTGAGTTTGCAACGTTATGGTTTGTAATTAAACGCTGTATTCTATGTAATTTCGTTATAGTTATATCATTTTTGAAGGAAAATCTAAGAGAATAATTCATTTTGCTAATGGGGATCTTCTATTATATATTTTTTTATTATTTTAGTTTCATAATAATTCCTTGACATATGAATATATTTAAATCTATCGTATTTCTACTGCTACTGCGAAATTACTAACGCATAAGCTTTAGGTTATGTAAGGCTTACTTTGTCTCAGAAGTATGTGCAAACACTTTCTTCGTTATTGACATTAGCTATAACGACGAATATATCCGGGTGCGCAAATTCTAGGAGATTGACACATTTTTCTTTGCACAATACATTATAGACTTTCGCAATTCGTTTGCTCTTGTCGCTTCTAACAATATGTTCGATTCATAGAGTAGACTAAAACTGTCTGGCAGAAACTTAGCAGCAGCTATTAGCCTAAGAAAATCATTAGCGCGTCCTAAATTGCTTTGAACATTTCTGTCTGTTACGTTTCGTGCGATAGACACGCTTTCTTTATTTATTTGCGCTAGCCTGTACTTTTCTAATATTATAAATAAGTATAAAATATGAACAACACCGTTAATTGCTGTTGTTACTTCGCCTAATATATCATGAAATTAATGCGTCAGCTAAATGTGTCATTAATAATAATATTTGTATTTACCCAATAGACAAATTTCGGTAACAGGATAAAAATATTATAAAGAATCTTAGCTTAGGGTCCCAAATTTTAAAATCACAAATCAAAAGTAATTAAAATAATATATAAATTGTAAATAGAGATACAAGCTGTATGAAAGCTAACTCCGAACATGCAAGCGTGAAGGAAAGAAAGCGAAGAAATAAAAAAGAGAATATAAGCAATGATAGAGTCAGCATTAAAATCAACAGTCATTCAGGTCTCAGCAATTTGATGATAAAATGAAATTCAAAAAGTGACATAGGCTGGCCACTACCAATGTGCAACACATTTATTATATTATTATTAAATTTAATCGATTATACTGATCTGAATGAAAAAAAAATTGTTAAACGTGAACCTGCGATCACACGTTTAACACATTTTTTCATTTGTATAGATTACGATAAGTGATAACTCCTTTCCATTGTAGATAAAATATTTTATATAATATATAACTTATCCTATGTAGCTTATTTTTTGTTGGTGACTTCTAATCTCGTTTTGTATTCATCACGTGTCAATCCTTGTAGCAACATCGCTCCCGAGTGGTCAAAAAATTATTATTAAATATCAAATATTTTACAATTTCGCGTTTTAAATTCTTGTGCTTAGTCAGTGTGTATTGTGTTTTTTACTTTATTAAGAAAATTACAAGTTCAAACCTTTGTTTCTTAAAGTAGGCACTTTGAGGTTAGGTTTCAGGTTATCTTCATTAATTCATTCACTTTCATTTGTCTCTGCTTTTTAACATAAGTAATTATTTTCAAATCTCTTCTTCTGATGAGGTGACAAATAAAAGCTACAAAAAATTAGACGAACTATTTCATATGTACAAGTTTTTTGTAAAAATATTTAGCGGAGGCATAAACTTCAAGGGATTTAAAACAGCCTGCAATATGTGCGGTGTAGGCAATCCCAGAGAAATAAAAATTAATTGCTCCATGGAAAGTTGTCGAAAGGTAATAGGAAAACGAAAAGAAGGCAATACCATTCTTCGCGGATAAACCAATTGAAGAAAATAGAAAAAAAAAAAATACGAAGAGAGGAAGTGTGTAGACGGGAAATCACGTATAGGAATCACATAAACAAGAGAGAAAAAAACACGAAAACAAAGAACTGAAGAGCTTTTGCCAAGGGCGCAAAGAAAACTAAACAGATTGGACAGAAAGTGCCGCCTTACAGAAAGAACAAAATCGAAGGTTTTACAGGAAATATTGAAGAAAAATAAACAGGTCCATATAATTAATTAATTCGTTATTAGGTCTATAGAATGTTTTGTTGAAATCCTAAATATCGAGAATTGTTAAGAACACAGCGAAGATCTTGGAGTTACCAGACAACAACGAACGAGAGGAAATAGAAGAATCAACAGTTCAAGAGATAAAAGAAAATGTCGAAAACTAAAAGGAAAGAAAAGTGAAGGCGAAAATGGTATTCCCGCATAAGTCTTAAAATATGTAACAGAAAATGTAAGAAGGAATTAGTACCGTGAAAAAAACGAACATGGCACGAAGAAAGGATGTGACCTGGCATCCATCAGGAAATGCCCTGATATGCCCAATCAAGCTACCAACCCACCAACATAAAATCGATGTGGAAACTACAGAGGTTGATGTTACATGCATTAAAAATAGACTGGGCCCCTATAATAATGATAATGATTTAAAGGTGGAAGGTCAAGAACGGGTCAGACATTTATGTTAAAAATGGTACTAAAACAAATAAATCTACAAACAAAATTTCAGTTTACATATGCTCTTTCTTGGTTGTATTAAACTGTACACCACAAAAAGTAAAGAATAAAAAAGTATTCCAACGATATCGGCTTAATCGAGCGAGAGAGAAGATATTGAATCCCTTCTATTGCTGAGAACCGATATTATTCTCTTACTGACTCAGGCTTGAATTGTTTGGACATTGTTTTCTTCAATTATATGACTCAATAGACAGTCCAAGCAATTTAATTAGGCTGACAAAAATGACATTGACAGATACACGGAACAAAGTAGCAGTAACAGAATTTTAATGGAGTAAACTATTGACTATTGCAGTCATTCAACTGGTTTCACTAGTTTTTAACACGCCAATAAAATTATGTAAGCTGCCAATTCTAAGCCTGGATACCGTGTGAAGGATAATTTTGCGTCTTTTTGTCATGCTTCCTTTTGTCGCCCGCGTCCTTTTGTCACGACACTGACATTAGGGGTAGACCTAGAACGAAACGGTTAGATGCAGTGACAGCAGACCTAAAAACGTGGAGGTAACGGATTGGAAACAGAGTCATAAAGTACCCTAAGTAATGGGTCTTATAGGCGCATGAAATTAATATATTGTTACGGAATATATAATGATTGTTACTAAAAATAAATGCGATTATTATTATTTTTACACACCTGTTTATAAATCCAGTATATATAGGGTTTTAACTAATTTGCATCGTAGCTGTGGAAATTAGGAATATACTTTCATCGTACGGTAACTATATGATTTTAATGTCGTTTCCTTTGTATCCATTCTACTTCAAAGGATGGGAGACTCAATCTAGCTCGTATTAAATAAATGACTGGGGTCCATGGAGACGAGGGTTTGTTGATAAAAATTTTCTTGAAACTTGCACTTTTCCGTCATGTCAAATTAATTAAATCATATTTCTGTAATATATTGGAAATCGAAGGGATCTTTGTAAATTATTGTATTTACTATTGGGCTGAAAGTATACAGAAGAAACGTCAGGATTTAATTATTAGAAGAAATTTGCTGAGCTAACTTTTCTCCTGTGGAATTGTACATATCTTTGCTGTTCTAGGTATCACGATGTACTTTGGATGCTTGAAATGACCTTACTTATACCTTGATACGGGTATGGTACTTATCTTTGATGTGGATCCTTTTCCTGTAACACTGCGAGGAATCTCATTCTAAAGCTTTTTGCGGTGTGAATTACCTATTGATGTGTTTGTTTGCAATTAAATTTAAATTTCTTGTGTAAGTAAGGTATTTAGGCATGTCATAACATTGAGGTTATCTATACAGTTGTAAATGACAATTTAAATTGAAATTTTAATATGTATAAGTTAGTAGGCACTGTTTGTGAGATTAATTATATAAGTTTTGAATGTTGTGATTTAAAACTTGGAATTTAATAATCCAAAATATACTGGATAGTAGTTGATATTTAATTTAAATATTGAAAATAAGTGTACTCAGCTTGATTAAGGGTTCTATGCTCTTCAAATGTTTTCAGATATTATTATTATACAATAAATTGTGCATGTTATCGATATTTACACTGTCTTCATTAATATGAAAGCTGGTAATACATTAAATGATTAAAATTAAACTATAAATTTAATATTAAACAAAGTATAGGTCTTATATTATACAAGTTCTTGATTTAGAAGATACATCACGTGCAGCCTACTTGGCTACCTAGTTACTACTCGTTATATTATCTAATATATCTAACAGAAGAATAGGACTAAAGGCACATTAAAGATACATTATTTTTGTTATTAAGTAAAATATTAGCCGGGCAATCCTTTATAAAAAAAAGATTGAAATAATATATATTTTAAATATATCTCAAAACGTTTCCGTTGCTAAATAGACAAAGACTCTCTAAGAAAACATACACCCATACCATCTAGGGTTATTTTCTTTTAGATAGGTAACTTTGATTAATGATTTATCTTTAAATCATGAAACATTAGAGTTTATATTAAAATTAATACAATTCAAGATAATAGATTTAAACAAATAAAAAATTCTTCTGCGAAATAATTCGTGTGAGCCAAAGAAATATGTTTATTCGGATTTGTAGGATGATTGATATCTTGGTGTATTAAACATTTATGGGATGCCTAATTCAGAAAAAGAAAATATCATTAGGACATAGATGTGTTAGTAGAACTAAGTTCTAACTTCCAAGCATATTCCCTGCATTTGCCTAGATTTTGCGTGAAAGCAAAAGCAATCAAACCATGACATTGGAAATGTAAGTTGAAACCTAAGAAAAAAACGCAAGAAAAACCAAACCAAATTCGCAGCGTACTAAAAGTAGGCGTGACCACAGATAAGAAGTCGCGTGTCTGAATCCAATCGGCTCCTTTAATTGATGGACCCTTTCTGGGCCGAAAACATCTAGGTTAATGGAAAACACCAATCAGCTACTGTGTGTAACGTGTAATAGGGTCCCACTTATAAATTCATTAAAAGTTCCTGTTCTCACGTGAGATGGAAAGAAATACGTGTTTATATATTGAATATCAGCACGATATTGATATTTATATAGCAGGATACGCATTCAAAGGAGCAATCTGAGTCATCGACGACTTTCCCCCAGTAGTTAATTAGTAACTTGGTCGTTCATTAGTGGTTTATGTAAATGTAGATGGCGATATTTGAGAACAGACGATGTGAAGTACAGTCTTTATGGATTGTACTTGGACACTCCTTAAATACAATTAAGGGAAAACTAGGAGGCAATTTTCGAAGTTGTAAGTTGATATTTCAGGTAATTAATTAGTTTCATGATCGCTGAGAATTTCCGAATACGCACTGTATATAACTACCCATGTAATATTCATTTTAAAGGCACAAGTAAATTATTTCAGATGCATTTTTTTCTGCTGGAAGTGTGAAATGTGATCTCGGTTAGCTATATAAATAAAGCTTACCAAAGTTAATGGGGCGTTAACACTTTCCTAATTCATGTTAATGAGGTACAATTTATAGTCCCTCTATTTTTCCATGCATGTAAGCAACTATATTTTCATGTTGCGACTTATTATAGTTTACATCCGGTTTAATTTAATTTAAGTGAAAATACTTATTTTGTGGAAAATAAATTATTGTATTTGTATAATACAATGATGCCATAACATAACCGATGGCAGCTACATATATAAACGGTTTAATTATTCATTCTCTTATTAACAGTCGCTTTCTTATTTTTCAGATTTCACCGCGTCGAAACATACAAGGTAAGAAATTAATTCAAAAATAAGTAAAACGTAATTGTATGAGCATTTAATAATAGAATTCCAATGAGTACTTATATTACATGTGCCAGTTTTGACTTTGCAATACTGTTTTCCACAGTATAAAAAGATGCAAACACAATTTAGCTTGAAAGTTACTGTTTCTGCTTAATTTGAACTGTAAATCTTATGTTGGTAAACACCTTTAAGGCCGATTCACACTGTTGGTCGGGTCACGGTCAGATCAAATATTGTTACGTGCATTTTGTTGTGACATGATCGTGCACCCGAATGTGAATTTAACAATAAAAAATGAATGTTACAATGTTTGATCTGACCGTGACCTGACCGATAGTGTGAATCAGCCTTTATTTTGATTACGGACATTTAATTGCCTCTCTCTGGTTACTTATTTATTTAATTTATTTACATCTAAAAATACCATGTAACTCACCTCTTTTATGAAATACTACAAGGGAATGCAAGAAGTTGTGTCAATTAGATAAGCCGCGGTTTCACAGTCTTGACCATTTTGAGAGAATGAATGTTTCCTCTTGCTCTGCACACAATCTACATATTGCTTCATTTGCTACTCCATGCTTATTTGGGTATGCTTTCAGTTGTGGTGATCTGACGGAATTCTTATTAGATTTTGTTTTTCCTTAGGCTGATGTACTCTAAAGATATCTTCTGGTATAAGTTCTCAAATGAGTGCTAGATTGCCTCATTGCTTGAAGATTTTCCTTTTGTTTGGATTTTTCTTAATCTATTTCTTTTTGGTTACCCTAACATTGGGCTGCCGCTACAAATAATCATAAAAGTGATACCAGTTCTGTATTGATAACTCATACATGATAACTTGGCAAGTACTTATTCAACCGTCTTGAAATTGTTGTCATGTCAAACTTCGATTTACTCTGTGAAATAATTAATGTTTCACTGCTAACACTGTTAATATAAGGCAAATTTTATAAAATTTAGTTAATTAAAAATTAGTTATTTGATGATTTTCACACTGTGTATTTGAATTATTCGATTTAATCTAGTTTGGTCGGCAAAAAAAATCTGCTTGATTTATTTTATTGTTTTTGAGGAAAAGAAACAGGAATGGGGAACGACAGGATTCTTCAAGAGAAGAAGTTTTGTGTTGTTATTGAAATTTTCCGGAGTACCTACAATTTTTTAATTTTTTAAGAAACAAATTGAAAGGCAAAGCAAGCATGTGGATAATAGCGAATGAAGGTCCCTTTGAGGTTTTTGGTATTTTATCGACAAAATAACTACATTTTAAATTTCTAGTATAGTAAAAAGAAACCAAAAATGGAACTTCAGATAGTTTAAAGCGCTTTAACTGATAAAATCATTTCCAAGTAACAATATTTGCTTAGTTGCAAAACAAACTTTAATAAATTCTTCATCATATGTGAGTGGTTTCTCTCTTGTTTGAGTAGATCAAGTGTTGGGCAAGTTACCGTTGCATCATTATGATTTTCGTTTATTTGTTATTGTCCTTTCTGAGCCTTTCTTATATGTATTTGACATGTCCACTTTTCCGAGGGAATCTAAAGAATGGTGGAATGGAAATAAATTTAATTCCACGTATTAAATGGTAGCAGTGTATTCTTTGATCTCCCTCCAAATTCATTCTAACTTTTAAAATCTATAATTTCAAAATAATACGATATTATTTAACCTGAATTTAATAAGTTTTTCTTCACTTTTTGTTTATTTTTGCCAGTGTGTTCAATCACCTCAGTTTAAGGGCATAGTAGAAAAAAAATCCAAGCGGCCTTCACGAAATAAATTAGCTTGAAATAAAGTTCTTCTAGAATAAACGTTATTAGAGATAGCATTCTTTGTTAAAGTTAATTCTAAATTATTTTGCGACGCATTAATACGCATTATTAAATGTAATTAATCAAACCCATTATATCTATCATTAATAAAACCTCCATCCTTTCATCGTATTTCTCGGGCGCAATTAAATGCAAACCACTAAAAAGGGGACCTGAATTTGATGTCACTGTTTAATGGAAATGGTTGAAATGACTGCAGCAGTATACATTTAATTAAATCTTATTAACTTAGGATATTTTGTATGTGAAAGACAGTTAATCTGGTTGTGTTATTTGTGAAACATGTCAATTGTGTACGCGTAGTATTAATTGGATTTGCCGTTAAAAAAATTTTCATTATGGCAAAGTTTTTTACGATTAAAAATAATTTATATTTTGAATAGTATATTAAATATAAAAAATAAACACGTGAGAACTCAATAAGATAGATTTATTATATGCCATTGAAGATATTGTTAAAGAACAACGAAACGTTGCAAATGAAAAGCAATAACAAATGATTTGGAAAAAGATTTATTTAGGGCCTTAAATCCCAAGATTAATGAGATACAATTATAATTATATATACAAAGCAACTATAGGCTAAAATGTATTATAGAAGGAAAATCTAAACTATTTCGAATTCATTATGTTTAGAATTTCTCCAAATATATTTAAAATACCACTCGTCTTACTGGTACTGTAAATTTCTAAAGTAGGCAACTATTACGTCTACCTCCAGACGATTATATAACACTCAGTAAAACATAGACGTGGTAACCTTAAAGGCTTAGACGTTTTTTTGCTTTGCGTTACCTGTTTCTGTTTGCTGTAAGACACGGTGTTGAAATATCATTTCACGCATAAAAACATTATTAACTCGCCAAACACAGATTTATGGTGGCCAATGCACCTGTGGTAAATACAAAACATATCTTATATGCGAGTACATATAGATAATCTTAAGCTATATACATCGAACGTATATAGAAATCATTCCTTCGCAAAAACTACATAATTAATTACTTCGAATAGAATTACACATCAGAAATATTATACGGGGACTTAAGACCAGCAGTATGTAAATTTCGTAAGCGCAGCAACAGTCAACGAATCATATTAGCGCTAACCGAATAGCTGTCACAGACAACAAATATTTATTATGACGCGCGAATGTGTACACATCTGATTATAAGCCCGACAGAGTCCGACCGATTACATATTTGGATTTTTATTTCGTACATGCAAATTAGGTGTCGGTACGTTTGTATCGTCTGATTTATCATGATTGCTATTATGATTATGTCGCATTGTTCTTCCTTTGACAAATTACTGTACTTTTACTGGTTTTTAATCTTCCCATACCGGCAAAGGCAATGTCAACCGGGAGATTGCACAATCGGAGCCGAAAACGACAAATGATCGGCCATTGTGCGTCGTAGATCTTACATTAGGTATTCTCCTACGTTGACCGCATTAGGTTTTGCTCTAGCAAACGTTGAGCATCCATGTTTGCTTCAACGTTTATTGTTTATGTGTGGCAGTTGCCTTGATTATCATAACTCTTAACGAATTTATATTGCATCTGTGGTCGTAAACTAGTGCTTACTGTTTAATATTTAAAGAGGTATATGTAAGTCTTGCGTTGGCAAAATGTACATGAGATAAAAATGCAATATCAGTAAGGAAACCTTTAGTATCGATTGCAATTCCATTACGTATTGCTGTGGACGAACACATTGTATTTGCGAGAGTTTTTTTTTAAAAGTTGCACAGATGTGCATGTGTTATCCGATTTGCGTTTGTCAATGCTCCGTAGGGGTTCCCACAAATTCAAATATTTTGTATTTTGTATAAGATTTAGTTAATGTTTTGGATTGTATAATTTATTTATTTAAATGTTCAGTTTGTTTAAATTAATTTCACTTTTTGAATTTGTTAGTATTTGCTCATGTAGCTCATGTCCTTCTTAGAAGTTTTCTTCTTCTATGATCCTTTGTGCGTTTGCGTTGCACGCAGCTGTAGATTTTATGTATGCGATGTTTTACTTGGAGGGCCAGTTTCTTTGAAAGATGCCGTGTGTAAGTAGATGTAATTTTTTATTGTTAGCTGCCATTTTGGTATTTCATTTTTATTTAAAGATTTGTTTCGTTAATTTTGATTTATTTCATCCATCAAGGAACTCACTATATAATAATTGGTATTATATTCCTGTGTACACAATTTAGATATAAGGTCATTTATTATTTCGTGCAGGAAGATAGCGATTTTAAGTTTAAAGAGTTAATTTTTTCGTTTTAATTTTGCTGATTAGTTTTGATTTGTTAATCACCTCGGGTTAGGTGAATAGAAGCTTTGTACTTGCTTTTAGTTTTCATTTATGTAAAGTTACTTGAATTCTCCACGATTAATTTAGTTTGTTTTAATTTTGAAACCACGTGGATTTTTGTGAAAAAAGAATTATCTCCCTGAACTATTTTACATTTTTGCTTTATTAAAGGATTTAGCATTGTCCTTTTGTAAATTAGAGTCTAATGCAGTTTTTGATTTCGGCCAGAGCCCTAAGTTCATGGTTTTTTTTTCAGCAATTTGTAACTAAATGTTTTTTTTTATATATAATAAAAATTATTGATTTGTTAATTTACGTCATTCAAAATTTCTGTTCTTTTATTTTTAATTTAAACCTTTTCAATTTTTGGGGTAATTAAAGAAAGTCAGATTTCTTTCACCCACAACTTCGTGATTAGTTTTAGTTTACGAGGGTAACCCGAGTTTAAATTGTTTGCGCCCTTTTAATTTCTTACAGAAAAAACATGTACAAGTGATTACTCTAAAATTACTTTAAAAGGTAAATTGACATTTTTTCTTGGGGTATTTTAGTGCACTTTAAAAGTAATTTTACTAGTGACTATTAATTTTTGCTGTAAAATTTGAGGTATCTGTATATTTATTGTTTGACTTGAATTTTCGATAAAACTATAATATCATGTGAAAATACGAAATTCAACCGCGGCATGTATTGGTTATTGGATTATTTCCGTACGCGTATCGCTAATTCTTATTTGTTTGTTTGAACTTATTATTGTCTCAATGATATCATGTTACGTCACAAACAAATCGGTAGGTTTCGCGTAAGCGTCTTCTTGATCCCTGGTAGTGATTCGTATGACCCTTAGGCTATAAAGAATAGGTAAGTTGCTTTGCTCTCTGGTATAAAAATAATATAAAAATTACTCAGTGTTCAGTAGAATATAGAGGTCATATAAATATTACATACGAACTTTACAGGTACCAATCTTGAAAAACACCATCGGCAATGTGACAATTTACTAGATGGTAGAAACTTTTACCCTTTATGAAGCAAAATTTACCTTGTAAAATTGTACGGCAGAACTTCTGTTACCACGATTTTACACTGTAAACTGCAACTTTTTTTACAGTGTAGAAATAAAAATACAAGAAAACAACAGTTTACAAATAATGATTCACAATCATTAAACTGAACATAGAGAAAGAAACAATATGGCTGCAGCTTAAGTTTGAGAGGAGGCATACAATTTGTACGCGTGTTGCAAAATTACGAGTTGAATAAATATGGTATCAAATAACCGGTGTGGAGTTAGCACATAGATTTTAGCAATAATTTTTCGGCTGAAATTCAATTCCAAATGTAATACAATAAGCGTTCTATGAATAAATCACTTCACCAGTAGCAGACCAGACGTGGAACACACAATATTTTTGCAAAATAACGATGATTTCTAGATTCGGAATGATATCCCAACTAAAGCACGCGCTACCGTACACTTATTATTTTTGACATCGTTGGTCAACCTTTAATTTAATTTTTCATTTCAAAATAAATAAAGGTGTACGGGAACGCGTTACTTTGGACGAGTCGATTAACTATTGTTATAAATTGTTAGAAAATATTTCATTTATATTTTAAATCATGTTTGGATACCCCTTAACACGTCTGGCAGATAAAATTTGAAATTAAGTTGACGAACGTGTCAAAATAAATAAAGTGTACTGGGAACGCGTTGCATTTGGATTGAGTCGGACCACTTTAATTGTTTATAAATTGTTAGAAAACAAATAGTGTCATTTTATATTTTTTAAATGATGTTGGATACCCCTTAACACGGTTCTTGGCACATAAAATTTGAAATTAAATTGACCAACGATGTCAAAATAAAAAGTGTACGGAACGCGTGCATTTGGATGAGTCGACTAACTTAATTGTTTTAAAATTGTTAGAAGATATTGTCATTTTATATTTTTTTTAATGATGTTGGATACCCCTTAACACGTCTGCAGTTAAAAATTGAAATTTAAGTGGACGAACGATGTCAAAATAAATTAAAGTGTACGGAACCGCGTGCATTTGATGAGTCGACCAAGTTTTAATTGTTTTAAATTTGTGAAAATATATATTTTTATATTTTTTTAAAATGATGTTGGATACCCCTTAACACGTCTGGCACATAAAATTTGAAATTAAAGTTGACCAACGATGTCAAAATAAATAAAGTGTACGGTAGCGCGTGCATTTAGTTGGGATAATTCCGAATCTTAGAAACATCGTTATTTTACAAATATATTGTGTGTTCCACTCTTTGCAATACTGGGTGAAGTGATTTTATTCATAGAACGCTATTGTATTACATTTGGAAGTAATTTCAACGGAAAAAAAAATCTACTGCTAAAATCTATTGCTAACTTCACACCGGTTATCAAATATACCCTAACCAGTCTAATTGTATGCGCTAAGTGCAACTATAGGTACGTTCGAGATCACGTTCAGACACTAATTCTCCCCTCTACAACTATTCTAAATCCTTATTCTTAGTATAAAATTGCAAATTTAACAGCATTCTCTAAATCAAAATGCCTCCTGCTGAGTGGAGAAAGCTATTTAGAATACCACACTTGAATATCAGATTACTGCTAAGAAAAAATATTAAGAAATTTTATGTGAGCCATTTGTTCTTTCTCCATTTAATTATTGCGTTCCGCTAGACCACCCCGCCATTCATTCAGAACGCCTCTTTTCGCTTCATTTATGGTATTTGCAAATTTCAACTTTCAACTTATAACCTATAAGTTAAAAGAAAGCGAATGACTCTCGATGGGACGGAGGTGGGATTTATGTACTTTTTGCTTTAATCATCAATTTAGTTTTTCAAATCTCCTCAATCAAGACTCACACGCTGATACAAAAGAAGATGATTTTTCTCCGTATGGAAGAGCAATAGGGCATTTTTTTATTATTTTTATTTGGAAGGCTATAAACATGCACACGAGGTTTCTTGTCTAACATTGTATTGAAATCACCTGCATTTAACCAAAAATTCTAATTGGATTTAAATAATTTGCTTCTTTTACAGTCTCATTTGTGTAGGTAACAAAAAGGGTTTGACCTAAATAATGGCAACATGACTATTTTTTATTATTTTATTTAGAAGGCTATAAACATGCACACGAGGTTTCTTGTCTAACCTTGTATTGAAATCACCTGTATTTAAGCAAAAATATTGTTTGAATTCAAATGGTTTATTTTTTTACAGTCGCATTTATATGGTAGGAAGAGAATGTGACAAATAACAGCAATATGGCCACTTTTATTATTTTTATTTGGAAGGCTATAAACCTGCATTGAAATTTCTTGTTTAACTTTGTATTGAAATCACCTGTGTTTAACCAAAAATATTGATTGAATTGAAATAATTTGATTCTTTTACAGTCTCATGTGTATGACAAATATAAAGGCCATGGCAAATAATGGCAATATGACTATTTTTAATTATTTCTAATTGGCAGGCTGTACACATGTACATGAAGTTTCTTATCTAACCTTCTGTATTTAACCAAAAGTATTGATTGAATTCAAATAATTTGCTTCTTTTACAGTTCGATTTATTCGATATTTAAAAGGGTGTGACAAATTTGCTCAATAGGTATATTATATATAATTACCTATAATGAGATAAAAGGATTTTTCTAACTTAAGTGTTAGTTGATGAAATTTTATAATGGTGTTAACATGGACGGATTGTTTATGAAATGTTCTATGATTTTAGCTCGACATATTTGTTTTGATGGAAAAAAAATCCATTTCTAGGCAAACGTGTAACTAACGAATTTTATATAAAGTTATTTGATTACGTAGGTAGAACTATAACTATCCTTTACAAAAGTTTCACGGTGTTGTATTGCTATTAAAAAATTTAAAAAAAATCTATTTTTGACAGTATGGATAATTCCACTCTTCTCTGATGACTTTCTGTACCTACTATTTACTTTAGATATAGCACTTTATTTAGATATAGTTCCCTTGTTATCCTGGATGGGATTTCGTTTCATAAAGAGTGTTACTTGTTTAGTTTTAAATTTCTGTGTATGATCCGTTAATTTCCGAAGCTACTTTAAGATTGTTTTTTCATGTCTTCAAGTTTTCGTTTTCTTTTCTATACAGAGAGAAAAATATATGAAATCTTACTTAGTTTTACTGCATATATAGACAATTTTATATGAAATTGTAACACTAAATTAGTAGTAGTTAATAGTATTAAGTAATAATTCTTAAAATGTGTATGAAACAAATGAATGGGCTGTCAACTTTTTTGTACAACGTTGTGAGATAAACTACTATTTATTGCAATGAAGTTTTACACAATTTTGCATGGCTATTTACATCTTGATCGGCATGAATAAACACGTATTTTAGCAATATTTATTTTACTTGGCACTTCAAATCGGTACTTATAGTTTTGTAATAAATTTTACTAACCTTTGTTGTAGTATGGATTCAACGTGTATATTAAATTTATTACTAGTACTAAATTTTGATACTTCCCTTTTTATCTAACACTACAGTGGCATGCCCGCTTCGCCTAACGCGAGCCAATGCGATCTTCCGTTAGAAGTTAGGAGCGCAAACGGCGAGATGGCGTAATCCTCCGGTACTCACTTTTACTCGAGTATGTTCCTTTTACAAGGCTTAACCCTCGGGGAGTCGTTGGCACCTCAAAGGCGCCATTTGGCGTACGACCTCCTATGCTACTATCTAGGCGCGCCCTCTGCAGGAGCCTAGCATACGTTACGTATGAAGTTGCCCAAGAGAAGCCTGTCGCTTCGCGCTTATAAACGGAAACCACCTGCCATCTTAGTTTCGTGATTGCACTAAATATATGTTTCGTCTGGTCGTTTGGCTTCTAAAACGGCACAGGAACATGACATTTTTACAAAACGATTCAATTTATACAGCCATTTTTAAAAAATAATCGTTTCTGGTATGCACGTAATTACTTATATAGACTTGTACAGGTTAAACTGAAAATTATTGCTTTAAGAATGTTTCACAAATTTTACAGAACTTCATTATTGTCTCAATATTTAATGTTCGTAACATATTTAGAAAAGAAAATGCATTCTCACGTTGATGTGGTTGCAATCCGTATTGGTATTGTTTTCTTAGGTAAATATAGGTACTCCATAATTTTCCCCAAGCTGCCTTTGGTTCGTTGTTTTCTCAAACATGGGGAATATAATATACCAATACTTAGGTACTCATAGAAATAGAAATAAGTCATTAGAATTGGTTTGCTAAGATACAAAATCTAGTTGATGATATTCAAAAACTATAAAGACTACATAGGTAAATTAGATATTTATTTACTTCTTTTCTTCCCCTTTCCCAGTTAATTTCTTATAATTAAGTTATTTATTACAAAGGAAGTGCCTTGTGCCTAAGTGCTACTGCTCTTTCACCGACTTCTTCATTGGCCAATAATTAAATTTGCTCTATTGGTATATATTTCTTTGATAATGTGAATGTCAACTTATGACAAAATATATAACAACATCTATTTATCCATCTAATATAAAGGATAATTGCTGATCTCTAAATTGTTGTTGCAAATGGAGGAGACTTTAAGAAAGTTTGTTATGAACTTATCCATATATCGCGAGTTTTTGTCTTAATTCTGTGGCTATAATGTTAACATTGCTCAATGTTCAATCTTAAAATAACAAGTAAATACATTGTAGACAATTGTATAACATATACAAGCTAAACCAATCTTTAATAAAACAAATCCAAGTGCTTCACCACATCTACTGCAACTGTTTATCTTGTATTAATTCGTACAATTGCTAGATAGGGCTATTTGGCCCCAGTACTTGGCCAATGCACTTGCCTAACTTGTCGCCAAATGACTTTTTCTTTAGTATTATTTAAAATCTAAAATGTATAACAATATAGCCGTAAAAGAGGGCATTAAGAGAGCGCATAGCAACTCTGTGCAAACATTTATATAATCGTTTAGACTATTATTTAGAACGATAGTGCGATTACTTCAAACAATTACTTTAAAATGTTCTCTTATATTTAATAGTTAAATAAGCCATAACCAAAAAGTATGAGTATATGGATAAGGTTGGTATGTGTGAACTGTAAATAAACAGGTATTGCTTGAGGTGGGCTCACAACGGTATAGCTTCATTGATTTTGACATTAACATCATTGACAACCACAGCAATTATTTTCTGTATAGATATTAAACATATTTAGGCTTGCCATTATATGTTCTTAATTTTTAATTAATTTTTTCTACTCCTAAATGTTATAAAAGTATATAAACAGTATTGATCCCTCCAGCACAGCAGCTGTGAGATTTTCTACTAACGTGTAGGTTAGGGTACACTTGTTTGTCCACTTTTCTGTCACTTTTCTGTCAAAATCGCCAATACTGGTCCGTACAAGTATTTATGATTTTTTTCTCTGTGTATGTTCTTTTATTTCTTATATTCTTTAGTCAATTATCTTCTGCTTTTCATGTCTTTTGATATCTCTAAAATAGCTTTCAGTTTTCTAGATAGGTAACACCAGAGATTGTTCATGCAAAATAATCGTTAATCAAACCTGTTTGATAAATTTATAACCAAAACCCCTTATGTATGTAAATAATATAACCAGAAAATAACTATTAATGCAGTTTATACTAATCTGAAAAACAAAACTACATATATACCTGTACAAATTTAGGCAAATACGTACCTCGATATAGAAACATAATTTACAGTTTAAAGGTATTCTAATTAACTTGTTTCAAAAACCAAAACCGAAATTATGTACATAAGTATATGCATAAAACCATTAAGATAATTTATACAACTATCTGATTTAGTATTTAAATTTAGAAAACTTACATTTTCCATTGATATAATTCAGTTCAGCACTTTCATTTTCAACTTTTGCCGATATGCATATCTCACATCATCTAAGCAAGCCGGTAACGATCAGATCATACTAAATATGGAAGTTGTATTCACATCGCATCATTTACCCAATGCACCGCATGCTAAGTGACCCGTGTCCATTCTCTTTCTTGGCCGCCTCGCTATCCTGGATTACTATAATTTCTTTTCCGTGTTCCCTTTAGTGAAAATAACTCCGTCTTACCTCTAGCATTATACCCCGAGCTGGTCGTTTTACGAGGCCAGAATATAATCGCGAATGATATAGTAGGCGATGAACTGAAATTTAATGAACAGTTTTGGTAACTGCAAAATCTGTGCCGAATTATGAGGCTATATTGCGATTTATTACCAATTAAATTGACAGTAATTACCCAAAATAATAGCCGAAATTGAAGTGCGACCAGGAAAAAAACTTGTATCTCTGGTCAGATCATGCGTTTATCTTTCTTTCACAAATTTATTAAGGTATCAATTTGAATTGAGTGATTTGAAAGTGTGCTATAAATGAGCATAACTTTCCTCAAGAATTGTCAGCTTATAAGCAATAAATATAAAATTATCAATATTGTCAAGCATAAAAATAGAACCAACAAGGAAATAATATTGAGCATGCACCAAAATCGGTGGGAAGGCAATTAGTGCTGCGAAAACTTTACTTGGAAATGTGTAGCGTAAATAAAGGGACTAGTTAGCGACAATTTCCATGATGTCAATGTTATAACTAGGCACTCGTAAAGACATGAAACTATGAAGTTTTAAAAGTAGAGGAGCAAGTAACATCTTACTTTAACAATAATTGAAAGAGCAATTAGCACGTATGTGTTGAGAATACGGTATCATAAACCAATACTAAAAAGTGCTAAAAAACCAAATTGGTTTCATAAAGTAAAAGAGAATACTAGAAACACATGAAATACATAGGAATTTTGACAACATTTAATGACAAAATTCTGTACGGTGAACCAAGATTACCCTGAAAAAAATAAGTTTACTGAATGAACAAAAGGTAAGCCCAATTTACAATCGAAAATTTACATTTCGATGGAAGAAAATTTGCAATAAAATTAATTATGCAAAAAAAAGTGTTTTCTCAGTTGCCGTGACTCCAGTAAAGCTAATTTCAGAAGTTTAAAATAAAAAGTGACAAAACAATAAATTCGAACTATCTTTCTTTATACATGACGAAGAGAATGAAATGGAACGTAAAGTTTCAAGACATATGCGTAGATAAGTGTGTGACAATTCTTGAATACGACGATAACCATATATTATTGACGCTAATATTCCACACGATGATCATAATTAAAGGTTGGCTCGAGGCAATTCAATATCCTACACCTTCATCGTCTCATTACTTAGATACAACAACGCCTAGTAACCAGGATCTGCTTTGTTGGAACATCACCAGTCTGACAAGTTAACATGTAAACATAAATACGCAAACATGTAACGCATGCATGAGCTATCTTTAAACATAATTCCAGGGGAAATAATTATTTTGCACACTAAAATAGACAACTCGATATGAATCTCGCCTAGTAGACACGCACAAAATAATCCTGTCAGGAAGATCGTAAAATATGTGACGGTAATGCAAATAATACTGCGAGTTAAGATCCTTTAGACTCGATAATTGCACCTTACTTCAGTATATATTATTCACAAACACACGTTTTACTAAATCAGAATCACATGTTTATACTAATAAATTGAATTAAACTATCGTTTGTCCTAACCAAGCATACATATCTAACCTATATTTTAAAAAATCTTTTTGATTTGGATGATTATGTGTGCAGATTTATTTTCACCGTGACCATGTCTAAATTGTGAGCATTCTAGAAAGCACTCTCTAATGTCGTCTTCCTAACTCGGTCATCCAACAACCAAATTACCTTTGCTATTAGATTTTTCGAAACCAGTAGTAGTAATTTCATCCATACTAAGACATAGAAAAGACAAAAAAAAAAATAACCTTGGACCGAGGATCCCTATTCGTTTTGACAGATTCTGCATCTGGCAGTCGCTACAAGGTTGATGGTGTATCTGCACTTTTTAAGTCATTTATAACCAACCAGTCATCAGCTACTGGTTGGTCATATACGCAAGAGGCAAATTTGAGAATACCCTCTGTAACATAATTCAAAGAGGATTGAACTTCACGAGAAGATGGTGTCAATCGGTGGGTCTCAATGTTAACCCCACTAAGGCTACCTTAGTAGCATTCACTAGGAAAAGAAAATCCAATCTCAAAACCATAAAAATGGATGGGTAAAATATAGATTGAAAAACGGCGATTAAATACCTTACCGTAGACAACAAACTATGGAACAAACATGAATTGAAGTAACTAATAAGGTCAAAAGAGCCCTGACGGTTTGCAGAAACATTGCAGGGAAAAATTGGGGATGCAGTTCAAAAATATTGCTTTGGATGTATACAGCAATAATAAGATCGATCATCACTTATGCATCAGTAACTTCGAGGAAAAGAACTAATCTGGCCACGGCGAGAATAAACCTCGAAGTGCAAAGATTAACATGCGTATGCATAACTGAGGCTATCAGAACTTGCCCAAGAGCAGCTATCGAGGTAGTATTAAATCCTTACCTCTTTCCATATTGTGGTCGAGAGCGTGGCAAAAAGAATCACACTCAGAATAGTCAAGGAAGGAACGATTAGGCATAGGCCCCAGTCTCCTGATGGCAATCAAACCTGGAGCATGCCCCGGGATGACATGCCTAAGAAATTCAGCTTTGTGAAGGAATTCACCACAAAGCCTAGTAACAAGAGCGCAGAATTTTACCATCTCCGAATACAATCACACGAGGGAGTCTATAGTAACTCAGATCTTGACTTTGATGTTGACAAAAAATAGCTATCATTTGAAATAACTCTTTTTTGATATAAACTATATTGCTTTGAAACATAATAACACATTAAAAACAAAATTTTGCTTTGATTTAAAGGATCATTTTTATCAGAGGGCAGAAACTAAATTATAAGTTAGGTTGAATTGCGCTAGAAAGAACTCTCGTATATAGACCAATGAATGTTAGAATCAACTGGGCAGTAGTTAAAAAAGAAATATTATCCAGTAAGTGAAAAGGATTTCAATTATTTATTTAAAATTTCTAAAATTTGTTCTTGTAACCTACTGAATATATATCTTTATTGATATTGCTATTAACCCTAAATAATTTGAAATCTTTTGAGTACAAGATTTTCTCGAACTGAATCTCATCTCTTTATTATACTGAGCTGAATCGCATTCTGAAACATTCAGCTGCATAATCGGTAGAAATAATAATTGCCACGATGCATGTATTTTTCTTAGTAATGCAATTTGTTGATTTCGTCCGAAAAAGTTCGAAATTCTGGTTGATTTTCAATGTATTTTTGCATTCTCAATCGAATGAAGCCAATCGGAGGGCGATGTGACCACTACTTAAAAACATACTAAGTTTTTCTGCGTTTTCGCCATTTGGCCCACTGTGAGTTGCCTTCGTATCAACTAATATAGGTTTAGAAAATCTGCTTTTACATAATTATGTTTATTAAAATTGCTACAGCCTAGTGGATCCAATGACCGAAAATAGGACGACAAATAATCTGGATAAATCAGAGTCGTTAAGACTTCCTCTTTGAGATGGCACTCCTTGGGCATTACTAATACGAAAGTTACAAAGTCCACAAAAGAAGGAAAGTACGGCAAACACAAGCAGTGAATTGCTTTTGACTGTTTTAATTTTTTACCTCATTAGAAAAATAAATACTTCCTTAGGTACAATATTATACAAGCATCAATAAGCATGCAAATAATAATTATTACTCACTTCGTTTCACGTTTTTGTCGAACATGCTCTATTTGTAATTACCGGCTAAAGCGGTATCAAAGTTTATATATAGCGTGACGCAACTTAATATTTTATAGACCAGGAAAAAGTAACTGTAAGAATCTGTAAATTTAGATTTTTATCTACGTAATCGTTATGATTTGCATGTAATGTGAATACGTATGCAAATAAAACATTCTGGTAGTTAAATATCCCATACAACAAATTTGCGGCTCTTTAGTAACTACTTCTCCAAACAGAAATCCTGTTTGCTTGTACATACATAAGTGTCTAGGTTCAGAGAAACTACAAACGTGCTACCTCTCAGCTCAATGAAATAGCAATGTTGATATTAGCCATCGACATGCATACGTAATGCGGTTTTTATATAATGAAGTATGAACAAAAGTTTGTTTATCTGAAAGCGTATATTCCCAGAATAATTTATTTTTATATACTCTAATTTAGCGGGAATTTTTAACGGTACTTTACCCGCTTGATTATCATGATGCTTCTAATATTTTTGTTTGCCTAACACACACAGTTTAATTAAACAAACGTGACCGCGGAATTAAGCAGCTTCAACGATAAAATAGTCCATAAAAGTGTGGGTTTTGTTGATTATACCTTTTTACGAATTGCAGATTTGAGGGTTTAAAACCATGAAGTTGTCTCTCTTGGGTTTGTGTGGTTGTTCTTATAGGGCTAATAATATCATGCATTTTCTCTTCTTGCCAAACTCGAAAAGTGCGGCAGAAAAAAATATGTGAAATACACGGGTTGTGAATTTCCTTTTCTATCTCACTTCTGGTGTTCCTAAAGAAATCAATCTTAACTGTCTTTTATTCGTGAATTTTATTAATGATCTTTGTATCGTAGTACTCTGTCCTAAACTTTTACTTGCTGAATAAAAGTGTTGCTTAAAATATTTGTTACCGATGAAGGTGCTAAGAAACATATTTAAATATAATCACATTGATGTTTTTTGTAATACATAAGGAACTGTATATGAATGAATGAACGTTCAAAGTTTATTCTTGCAGGTATGAGATACATGATTATCAATATTATGAAGCCGTATTACCAAAGACGTATTCCATTGACGCTCCTGGTGTGCATTTGGTTATAAACTTTCATTCACTGATCATATGCAATATCTACAATATCCGATCACTTCGCGCTACACGTATTTCATTAATTCGGAACAATTATTTCGGAAACATGTGGCTTCCCATTATCAACCGAAGACAGTATGAATTAGTAAAAATAAAAAAAAAAAACCTGTTCTCTAAACATGTGCCTTTAAAAAGGAAACATGTTTTAAATACTTTTTCTACACCTATTTGACCCTTCGAAATACCAAGAATTAGCGACATATGGTAACCTTTCTAGCCCCATAAACCTATCAAACTTCAGTAGTGTAGGAGTGCCACTTTCCGATTTATTAAATTATTTGAATGTTTTTTCATGTATATATGAATATATGTATATGAATCCCTATATTTCTAACCCTTTCGGTGATTGTATATTTTTACTAATTCACTTTTATGTCTAGTATCGTTTACATCTTGCGCAACGTTGGATGATTCAAGCCTCCCATAGCGATAGCTTGCTATGTGTTCCTTAAACCTAATCTTCGATTGCACTCTTTATTTGTCCAATGTAAATTTTATCACACACGCTAGAACCAATTTTGTAAATGTCCGATGTTTCATTACGATGAGATTTATCAAGCGCGCCTAAAAAATTTCTCAATTTGTTACGCAAAGTGACACATATGTTCAAATTTTATACTTCAAAAATCCTTTTGAAATGCGATGGAAAGGTAATTTGGCAAACGTTTTGTCGCGATGAAGTTCTGATGTTAAAATCGTGTTCTTATATAGTTTCTTTCTTTATACTCCGGATTACATCTATAGAGGAGTAACCATTATAGATCGCGGCCCTTTTAATAAATTGCAATTTGTTAAACTCCAAAATTGCAATAATCAATCTTCAGAAACGTTTACTAATTCTGCAATAGCCTTCTTAAATAAAGACTTGAACATTTTATTAATACCTCGATCGTACCAGTTACCGAATTAATCGTGACGGTTGAATCTAGTATTAAAAATTTCGATGCCTAACAATGAAAGATTACGCTAGAAATACATGTAAAATCAAAATTACCAAAAATGGAACGATGTGGAAACAAAAAGTAATAGTAGAAAAGCAAGCGTTCTCTTTTTAAACGTTATAAAAGGAAGATTTTTTATCTAAAAGGGGATAAAGGAAACAAAATAGTTATTTTAAGCAAAGCGAATTATTTCATGGGTGTAAACAATTAGTGGCTTACATCATCCTACGATTATTTTATTCTTGTATAGATACATATTGCAGTTATAGGTCGACAATTTAGCATTTATCTTGACTATATTAATGAGATTTCCACCTTAAATTCTTATCATTTATTCATCCACATATAAGAACACGTTCAGAGCTTTAAGGCCATAATGGTTGAAACGGTAATATTCTTTTGAACCACAGCCGCATCATACAACTTCTTGCAAAAATATTCACAACTTTCCGTGCTTTAACTTAACTATTTGTCATCATTCGCAAATTCGTTTCTAACTACCAGTTGTAGTTGCTTTACGAATTACTTGTGCGGCAATTGACATTTATACAATGTCAATAAAATGTCAATTTTGCAATATGATTATTCACACTAAACTCACTGTATCAGCCTTGTTTTCTTTTTATATGTATATATACATTCATGCATCTCCACAAACACGCGTAGGTTGAGCAATTTCTTTTCTTGGGCACCGTTCCGCTGTACAAAAGAACCGAAACAAGTGACTTGCATAATTTATACATCTAACACGATGCACTTGTATCTAAAATTAAAGCACCTTGCGTCCGTCACATAACAAAACCATGCGAGCTCATAAGCTAAAATATCCAACGACTTAGCTGTGAATAGGATTATATACCTGTATATAAGCGAACGTATATTATGTACCGGCCCAGTACTATTTTCTAATGAATTTTAATGAATATTTACACATGTCTTCGCACGCCCAATCGACTGGGATCGGTCTTTTCTATAATAACGAACACTCCCTAGATAGATACGGCATACGACGTGCAGCAATAGATCTTTTCGCTATCCGTTGTTGCCGTTGTTCCCGTTATCTACGAGATCTATTTCTAATTCTATTATTATGGCGCTGCACTTTGAGTTGTATGTGCAATATAATAATGAATCACTACGGAGCTCTTTGAGCGATTCTCATAAATATGCTTAACGTAATCGCTTTGTCATATCGTTAGGTATTTTACCGGTTTTGTTGCCTCATTAATGGTAAACGATGGTATTTGTCACCTCACCCTATCCTGAGGATTTAGCTGTTCCGTGCATTATCTGCTTCAGTGTAGATTTTATTTTCAGTGATATCTCTTGCGGTTTGTAATATTGAACGGTTACTAATTTATTGCATGTAACATAGGATAGGGCAATTTTGTGAGAAACTTAAGGAAAGGATTTATATGTGATGCGAACGCCAACCTTGGAGAAGCTCTAGAATTATTGAAGTGCGATACATGTATATCTATATGCTTTCTTCTTGTTGTTGTAAAAACGTCGTAATTTAACCTGTAACTAAGAAAATACTCTTTAATGCGTCTTACATTCTTTTATGCAGTTGACATAATTTTGCTAAAGCTTGGAATAATGTTTTATATTCAGAACATAATATATATTTTTCGGCTTCATGATTCATTAATGAACATGAATAAATGTTCCATTGTTTTTATTGGGATCTACAATGAAATGTACGTGTGGTGGAAACAATTCAATTTTTTGGAGTATATTCCGAGATATTTCCCAGCTTATGAACTTAATAAAACATTAACTAAAGTAGGTGAACTGAATTTCTTAGGAGAATGAATTAAAAATTAATTGATGTTACGGGCATACTGTTATAAAAGTATTAGTTAGATCATTTGAAAGTACTTTGACAGTTCTAATTATTGACTAAAGCACCTAGTTTGTTGTAGTTTTACTACGCTAGAATTTATGGTATATTAAAACACTAATGTCGCAATGATGTTTTGTTTGTAATTCTAGTACAAGTTATTCGTAGCGGTGAGTGATTCAATCCACATTGAAAGGGTGTGTTTTACACTATTTTTCTTTTAAATTTGCACAATTGCTCTTGTCAACTTAAGATATTCCAGTAGAAGTCCTTTGTAAATCTATTGACGCGCCAGTGCATTTATAGTTCATAAACGCACTCCGCCTAGTGTGTTCATAGCTTTATTGTAACATAAAATTAGAAAAAAAAATAGTGTAATAGTTATGCAGTGCATTGCCTATTAGCAAAGGAATGTTTACACCACAAAGGTAATAATTCTTTATCCAGTGTGTTTTATATAGGAAGCCAATTTGTTTGATGATATTACAATTTGCTTAAGGTTACTACATAGAATTGAAAAAGCAACATTGTTTAGTTAAAATTTAAAATCTACATGTTAAAGCGTTGAAAGTTAAAATACAAGTCACTTGTATTGTTATATACAATGTTGCTTTTTCGAGTATAAATTTGAATAATAAATTTCAATGTAGAGTCATGACACTAAATTTATAAATATTTCATTCATTTTATTCCATTGAGAAAGGCAAAATTCGCCGAAACATGTATGGATATTAAAATAAAATTTAAATACAAGTCAAATAGGCCTCTTATTAATCTCGTCCACGAATAAAAGTAAAACATATGGTACAGGCCAAGAAGAAAAATAGCAATATATATATATATATATATATATATTATATAGGTATAATTTGTATAATGCCAATAAATGATATTATTATTATGTTATTATTAGTTAAGCTAAATTTATTTGAAATAACCAAATATCTTGTCAAATTAACAAGATCCTTCTAACTAAATTTTAATGCAATCTTTGTTTATTTAGAAAATTGGAAATTACTTGATATTTCTTGGAAATTCCTTTTAATTATTTTTTTTTTTTTGAAATAATAATATTAGATAACTATGAATTTCAAAATATTGAATAAATTACAATGTTCCATTTTTTTTTTTTTTTTTTCGTTTCAAGTAGCTCAATTGAATTTTTCCTATATCCATAGAATTTTATTAAGTCTTGCATAACTAACGTACTTAAATCTAGGAAGTAGATTTTTACTATAATGATTCCATGGAACTGTGCCCAACACCAATGAATTATTAAAAATATTTTTTTGTTTTCTTCTAAGCGTCACTTTTTTTTGCTTATCACAGTTTTTTTTCTTTGCAAAATACCTGTAAACTTTTATATGTTATTGTTGTTATCCCAAATACAATTTTATTTTATTTATGCTAATAAGACACTAAAGTACCTTACCAGTAGTACCAGTGTAGTACTTTAATGTACTACTAATATTTTAATGACGTTTTTTTATTAGTAATTTGATATAACAACGCAATGTTGTGAAAAACAATTAATAACCAAATAATTAACTCACTAAGATAGTCGAAACATTTTACAAGATTGAAGAAACTGTTTTATTATCATTCAGCCAATATTCCAGTACCTATACCTATTTAAAAAGAAAGATAACTACGATGGCTACTAAAAATATTAACCAAGAACTTATTACAGTTTCACCAAGATCCTTCCAAGGTATTTAAGTAGACACCAAAAGGTAAATAAGAAATGATTAGCAATAGAAAATAAGAATAATTTAATATCCATTATCAATTGGTTAATTAATCATTATAATTGTCCATATTTGTTTTAAAACTTCAATCCTTATTTTTATTATTATATTTATAATATCCTTAAGTGTCAACCAACATGACAAAGCAATGAATGTCGTCAATAACCAAACAAGTCAATCGTGATAAATTCCAAAACAAAAGAAAGCGAGCAGGTTTATAGATCATAATTAAGTTTTTATTAATTATTTTTATTTATAATTCACGGTTTGTCCAGATTCAGTTGAAATTATAGTAAATAATAATGCAGTTACTTAACCTGAATCAATTAGTTTAATAGTAATTATACCTGGAGCTTGCACGTTTCGGCCTAAAGAGGCCATCTTCAGAGCCAAAGATTAATGTTAAATATTGAAATTAAATATATCATAGTTGTAAAATATTAATCAATATGAATTAATAATAAATTTAACTGTTTTTGTAAAGAATACTTAAATTCCAATTCAAATTTAAGATTTATAGTGAATTAAGCAAGTGTAAAGTTATGTAGTCAGTACATTGATGTGTCTATCACTATGGCCTTTGCAATATTTTCACTTCTCTTTAATTAATTGGTAATTATTAATTATAATTACTATTTGAAGTAATTGATTGAGAATAATTGTATTATTATTATATATTTTAGATATTTTTATTTAGTTTAATGGACATTAAATGATTGTTACATTTGTTTTCATATCATTATCTGTTTTTTTTCTTCTATTTTTAGACATCTTAGACGCATCAGTATTATTCTGAAGCATGAGTTATGTACGGTTAGGATTTGGTATAACAATTTTAAGTTGAAGTACAAACTCTGCTTTTTGTGAGTTTTTAAATACCTGCCCTAGAATCATGTTATATCTAAAGCTAATCTAGCACTACCAAATACAACCTACACTAAGAAGAATATAAAATCACTATGATTTTGCCCGAACATTTCTACAAGGAATTAAACGTGACGTTCAAAATCACACAGGAATAGTTCAATCAAATTTTAAAAATACTGAAGCGAAGAATAGGTGCAGCTTTACAGTCCGATGAGGGTATTTTTATTTTTAATACAATATCAAATTAGATGGACATGAGTTTCGTAGATGGTCTTAGACTAATGTCTTTTTAACTCGAACTTTCTTTCAGTGCAATTTTTAATTTCAGTTCTGTTAGTTATGCAAAAATTGATAAAATATAAAATAAGAGTGTATAAATATATCCTCAAAATTAAATTCTGAGGAACTTTTTCAAATTCATCTTTTTGGATATCAGTGTCAAAATAAATTTTGAGGATATTAAGCGTGTTAAACTTATCCCAAACAGTAAATCTACCATACTTTAATGATAGAAAAAGAAATTATACGTTGTTATGTCAGTTACGGTATATTGCTTTTGAAGAATACAAACTGCTTCTCTCAATGTAGAAACTGTAACAAGAAGAAGCAACGTATTTCAATAATAATAATAATAAATGCCTTTATTTCTTGCCCATGATGGAAAAGAAAAATAAGAAAAAGAATATAACGCAACAAATTGCAGAAATCAAAAGGTACAAGGAATCAGAAGGAGTGGTTCAGTTGGGTAACAAGATTACCCCCTGTTTTTCAACCAAATGCTTACATACTTTAAGAATAAGCAGAGTAGAAATAGAAGAAACAATAAAGATGCTTATTCACAATTCCTATTTAAAATTTATCATTATATATCTTAGTTTAGTGAGCAAGAAACTTTAATTGCCGCTGTACTGTAACAAAGTTATAATGGTGCCATATATACATTTTTACATTATCAATTCACCAGCTGCCTTCTCAGGCCATAATAAAATCTAACGTACCATGACAATTAACGGACCCAATATCGCGATCGATGATAGATTCCTGATAGGGAATTCATATATTCTGTTTTCGTTCTGATCTATGAACCGCTCGCTTTCTTTTGTTTTGGAATTTATCATGATTGACTGTTTGGTTACTGACGACATTCGAGCTTGACTTATGTCTTACATTGCTTTGTCATGTTGGTTGATGGTGAAGCATTCATCCGCGTACAACAGCTTATCGTACTTATATGTTGTTCGTTTCCGTGTGTTCTTGTCATCCGCTTAAGGTATAAGTAACCATTAACAAGAGATTTGTTGGTGTTACTATAATTCGGAGATTGTTAAGCAAAACCGATTAGGAATAAGAGATTACATTGACAATTTCAACATATGCAGGGTGGGCTAAATTCTATGTGAGTACATAATAGTTAAATACACTTTGCACTGGAGGTAGAAACAAATAAGATAGGCGTTCATTGCTTTATCTTCAAGGTAAAAACATGAGTAAAATTAAATTTTAAATGTATCTTACCGTTTTCAAGATATTTAAAAATAATGAAAGTTTCTGTTGGGCATTATGACTTCCTTATTATATAAAATTTGGAAAAGTAGTTTAGAAAATTTTGATATATTTGGAATTTAGAACAAAATTATTTTTTTTTCTATATTTGTCCAAATTCGTAGTAGCCTATACTATAATCAAATAGCTATATGCTTCATAAAATTGCATAACGCTCTATGTTTATTTTAAATATAAATCATTGTATTTCGTTCATAAATTTCTGATAGACATCAAACGTATCATGGGTACATGCAAACTTGAAGTACTGCCATTACTTAAAATAGATAATAGAACTGTCGGATACACAAAAGAGCATCATTTTTTTTTATCTACGGAATCTATGTAAATTTTAACAAATCATAAATTTTATAAAATATATACATATTAACTAACTTATCTAAATACTCAAAGGTTATTTTTTAACTTCTATCACATAATAACAAATAATAATAAAAAGTAATTCAATAACACGAACATAGATACATTGTGTAAAAAAAAAACAAAATTTCTAAGACAAATTTATAAGGATTTTGTGATATCTTTTATTCGTTTTATGTGTCGGGGTCAAATTAATGAAAACGTTCACTAAATTTTCATGCAGCCTAAATCATTGTTACCTATTAGTAGGTATGTTAACAGAATTCATTTTTAATAAACTCCAGAGAATAGAATTGAGTTTATAAGTTTTATAATAGAATTTATAAATATCTATACATTTATCGAGAGAAAGTGTGTTTAGATGAGTTTTTCTTATTTAGAAATTAAGTTGTGCTACACGGACTAAGCGAAAAAATAAGTTTATGCGTTTGTTAAATGGAACATCGCCTAAAAATTGCATCAAATGAATTTCTAATAATTCAACATTTGACTAAAAAGTTATTTATTCCTCATTTTCATTGCTTGACATAAAACTTTGTTCATGTTTGTTTCAAGGTGTAAATAGTAACCGCAAAAGCTAATACAAAACTATACTAGATTAGATTAGAGTAGATAGTGTGGCCCACGGGCCTATTTTACCTTTTCAGATCTATTATGATCCTCTTTTTCCTAGAAGGCGCTCTCTAATGCTGCCCTCTTAATTAAGCGTATCATTTTTTAGAGCTCTGTGTAGCTGTAAGCTGTGGGGTTCTCCACATTACTAGAAATCTTGTCCTCGTCGGGCCGTCGCATTAGCACAGCACATGAACTGGTGTTTCTTCCTTCTCTTTGCAGAATCTGCAAGTAGCATCATCTATCAAGCCTGTGTTGAACAGTGACCAGTCAACAGGCCTACTATTATTTTGACAATCTTATTCTCCTATATATACTCAGTTATATATCTCCTATCTTTACTCAATTTGTCTTTAGTAAATTCATTAGACAGAACTATACTAAAATTAAGATTAATTATATGGCCAAAAAATATTTCACCTGTTATGCAGAGCTATAATGCTAAATTGTTTTATCTTTGACCTATGGATACTTTATTTCTGACGAATGCGATACTTGAAGCTATTTTAATATGTTCTTAGTTTTGCATTATGTTACTTACACTAACAATAAGCCTTCTATTCACTAGACAGCCAACGCGAATGTAACTGTAATATAAGGCGAATGTAATGGGGATTAAGTTTGACCGTGCAACGGCGACAACTGAATAAACAAGGTGCTTCTTGCAACTAACACTTATTAAATTTATGCTATATTTATGTTTGTTAAATATGCTATCACCGTTAACATGGACTTCGTCCTTCTGTATAATATACATATGACGTCACTTCGCCGCTCGTTCGAGCTTTCCAGATTCTTATTGAACTTATACCCCAGGTGATTTCTCTTGCTTTCATCCCTATTTCCCTCCATCTCTTGTGATCCTGCACCAATATCTTCCATTAGGATAGGTCTTAACAGAGTTTGACACATTTTTAATTTAGTTCTTTTTGAAATCTGCCTGTTGAAAAATGTCTTTTTGTTTGCATAAAACGCTGCGATCACTTGTTGTATCCTTTCCTATATTTCCTATTATCTGCTCCCCCCCCCCCCCTCATTTCCAGTGTTTAGGTTCTTTGTCATTCTTTGTCTCTATTACGAGATTGAATAACATAATGGATAAAGCGCCTAAAGGCATGAAACAATTCACGCGTTTAGTAACTCGAAATTCCTCTGTTTGGCCCGTGCTGATTCTTATTTCTGTTCTTGTGTGTCATTGCTATTAATCTTTTAGGATTAGCAGGAATACCTAAAGATTCTCATTATTTGTTGTCTGTTAATAATAATAATAATATAATTTTATTTGTCGTTAATTCCAAACAGGAACATGGCAATTTTCGAATAAAAGTATAGGTATATAAAAGTATAATGATGCCTTACACAAATATTACAAAAAAAATTAAAACAGTTACACGATAAGAAGACAACAAATGATATCACATCAGCGGTTACTGCCACTCAAATACTTATACAAAGAGGATGCGTATTTATTTATTAAAAAAAGACTTTAATTAGCGGTTTAGCACAGGTTAAGTGTTCTGAATCAGAGGGAGAACGTTATACACCTTTATAGCCATATAAAATCTCTCAAATTTAGCAGTTTTATAAGTGAGTATGCTATAATTAAGGCTAGTACAGGTCTCCAACCTATTAAATATATCGTCATTTCTTAAAAAACAGTGGCGGTGGCCGAAAAGAAACATAATTAATTCAAAGATATATTATAGTGAAAGTAATGTTAAAACTGATAATTCTTTAAATAAATCTTTGCATGATACCATCCGAGACACACACTTTATTTATGAAAACTAAATTATTACAAATCATCCTAACCCCGTGCTCCACCTGAAAAGGTACTACACGAGGCTAACCTATTTCTAAGTACTATATGGGTTGCCATAACAATTGAAATGATCCTACTCTACTAAATAACTTCCCTATGATTTTTAATAACAAACAATATAATACAGTAGCCTCGCGCACCATACGAATATTCTTTGAAAAGATAAAAATGTAAAATGTGATTAGTTCACATAATCGCGAGTCTACTGTAAATCAGTCAGCTGTCAGTTATTATTAAATGCGCCCATGGAACGACTTTCGTTATCTCCCAGCATTCGCCAAGGACATTGATTATATATAATATACTTATATAAAATCAATGGCCACGGAGTATCCGAGACACACAAATAGCCCTGATAATTCTCCTCTGCATGATGTATACACTGGATGATGCAGTTGACGATCCCCAAGAAACAATCCCGTATCTTAGTCTGGATTCAACACTTGCATAGTAAAACGACATAATAGCGGAGAGTGAAGTACATTTTTTTTTAGATTTATAATTGACACAAAGCCTGCTTGAAATCTATAAACATTACTTCCAAACTTTTCTATTACTTATTTAAGAAGGTGAATCGCATCCACAATGGATTTTCCGTTTTGAAAAACCGTGCTGGTAATCCCCCTATTAGGTTTTTCTAGCCTTCTTTAAATTAATGTTGTTGGTATTTTATAGCCTGTGCTTAAAAGTGTGATGCCTCTGTAGTTATAGCAGACCATTCTATAACCTTATTTATATATCGGGATAATAATTCGGTTTTCCAATCTGCCGGCATTCTGTATAATAGAGTTTTTAATGAATATATCTTCTTTAGAGTTTCTGAAGTACCAATAGCAAAAGTTCATTCTATTCTCTTCATTAGTTTATACATAATCTCAATAGTTTGCATTTTGTAGGGCCGGTACCTATACTTTTTTTAAAAAATGCCGAGACTAGTGGATTTTGACACTTTCCTTGGAAAAGCTTCTGCAGAACAACCAAAATAACTGTATTCAATAATAATAAACAAACAATAACAGTAATGAATGATAGCACGAATGTCTGATGCCTACACACTTATCATTTGACAGGTAAAGTTACTTTATTTGTCTCTCAGGGCACTTTATGGGTATAATAGAACTTAAAGAAATGTGCTGTATTTTTTAAATATTTTGAAAATTGTAAGATAAACTTAAAATGGGATTTCGCTAATGTTTCTATTTCGAAAAAGTACATCTCATTTTTTTCCTCTGCAAAGTATACTTGCTCATCGTGCACATCGAATTTAACTGACCCTGCACTTAAGTGGTTCAATATAACTTGAAGAAGTACTGTAAAAAGAACAAAAGAACCCAAAATGAATTCAGCCTTGAATTCTTTTTGGGATGTTCTAAACATAAGAGAGTTCTAATAATCTAAAGTATCGCAATCGGATTAAAATCAATGGTGGCTAAGGAACTTCCACCATCCTCTATTGGACATATTCTGATTGCGATATCAGGTGAATAAACAGCAGTATTTTCTGCTCAATAATTTCGAACACAACATTTTAAGTACTCGTTGCTGACCCGATAGAGATGTTAATTTTGCCATTTACATATGCCCGAAGTCCCTTTCGATGTAAATCAAGGTACCGGTTTGTCTCTCGTATACGTGCTCGATATTAAACGACGGAGCATTTAAGCTTATCATAGTGGAACGGCTCCGACAGACTGAAAAATCTCAAACTATCATATTATGCGGTTTATTGAGCAGTTTTATTATTAGTTCGACTATCAAATGGTGATACACATTACTTGTATACTGGAGAACGTGTTTCCTGTCTAGCGATTTCTGAATTGTTTTCAGCGGTAGTATATCGTTTTAAATAGGAAATTTAATTTGCCGTTGTGTGGTATGTACTGTGGCAGAATTTACGCGCTCAAGTGAACCCAGAATTTTAATTGGTGCATTGGTCACTATCGCTGTTGGTGGTTTCTAAATTACCAGTTGCAGCTGAATTATAGGGTAAGTAATTTTGCTTTTCGCAATAGAATGTAAAATGACGTGTAATCTCTGCATATCGCTATGCGGTTTTTAGCAGTCTTAAGAGTAGTGTTAATACGGCAATATAGATCTAATAACCTGTTATTGTCCTACTTATTTTAACGATGCAATTACATACCCAGTTTAAATTTTAAGGTTAGTACTCGTAAAAATATCTTTTGTGATTGTGTGTATACCATAATTTTGGCTTGTTAATGTAAAAATAATCATTTAGTGCCCGAAATAATTCTTTTTATATTAATAACAGAAGTATTTTTCACTAAAATCCTTTTCATTATAGAAATTATTTTAATATTTTCCAAAGAAATTATGAGTTTGGTATAGTAATGTAAAGGAATAACCGGGATGAAGAAGTAGAAATATTTGTTCCTATGCGTGTAAACAACATTGCTCTGGAAGAAAGAAATATACTTAAAAAAATAATTCGTTTAATTTAAAGAATGGAATGATGACTAAAAAAAATTAGTATTGCTTTCAAACAAAAAAATACACTTACAAGAGCAAAATTCTTTGACTTGAGGGCGCTATTCTATTATTCAATAAAACTAAGATATCGAATAGAGAAAACCATTATAAAGCTAGAACCGTACTAGAAATGATACAAATTAAAAAAAAAACAACAATTCTGTTAATGACAGGCAGGATATTGCAAACTTATCAAACCCATATTTTCCTATATTATAAATTAGAATTTCTTAAATAAAATAAACTTATTACACCAACCATGTATAATTTTTAATTTTATATTTTACCGAAACAATGTACACTTCTCACAGGAAAAATCGGGACATTAGCAATCGTGAATTTTAAAATTTCTTGGGTGTAAATGCAGCTTTCAGAGGATATATGCACTTATCAAAGCCATAAATCACTTTTTTGTGTGTATTATTGGGATCAAAGGCAAAGAAAAATAAACAGAAATATAAATATTTAAAGAGAAAAAGGTTTATACATTAAATAAACACATTGGAATTTCGGTGGCGGTGTTTTCTTAAAAATACCGAATACGGAAATATTAATACAAAAAAAAAATACTAAAAGGCCTCTTGAATAGACGGCTTTATTTAGAAATACAGTATATGTATTTAACTTGTTTGATGTTGTCAGAGATAATTATTTTTTTAAGAAAACATATGGTGATGGGATTTTAAAATTATATTACCTATTACTATGATGTTAGTGCTTTAATAGTACTATTTTAGCAATAGACAATGTGTCAATCAGCCTCCTGAGTTTTTGAACAATGTGATTTTCACATTGATTAATTACACTATTATTGATGTATTCATTATTGTTGTTGTTTAGTATTCTCAAATATTGTCTTACTACAAAATATTTGTTTATGTATTTTTAATACACCAAAAACAGTTTAAGATACAAAATTTTTAAAGCAATTAATTTCGCAAAGAAATTATCTATTTTAGTAACCCCCATATATGCATTTTCAAGAAATATATCTTGACTATCGCCTGTGTAATCCAATGTCGTTCTATTTTATTGAAATGTACCTAACACTTCTGGTCGGTAACACAGCTTCAGGAAGTAGCAACGAAAAAGTATTAAATGTATTAAATTCAAAAATAAATATTTTAAGACTAACTGAGAATGGCGAACAATATGCTTTCTTACAATGTTTGTTATGTATTATAAATTCAATAATATTATAAATAATTGTTAATAAATCTGTGCTATATAAAGACAGTTTGTAAAGAGACCAAGTGTTGGCCATATTTCAAGAAAAATAGATCGACGTCAGATTACACAGGCGATAGCTAAGATATATTTCCTGAAAATACAATAAACGGAGGGTTAATAAAATAAATAATTTCTTTGTGAATTTAATTGCTTTAAGAATTTTATAAATAATCTTAAACCTGGTATTGGTAATTTTTTATAGATAGAAGAAACTTTATAGTAATACAATATTTAAGAATACTAAACAACAATAGTAATTACATCAATAATGTAGTCAATAAATCTGTGAAAATCACATTATCCCAAAACTGAGGAGGCTGACTGACATATTGTCTGAAAGCAACACTAACAAGTAATATTAATATTGAATAATAAAATTCCATCACCATATGTTTTCTTAAAAAAGAATTATCTCCACATAACATCGAACAAGTTAAATACATACATATTTCTAGATGAAGCCGTCTATTCAAGAGTTCTTTTTGTTGTTATGTATTTTTTTTCATTGGTATTTCTAAAGAAAACGCGGCCACCGAAACTCCGATTTGTTTATTCTATAACATATTTTTCCCTCTATATATTTATTTTTCTGTTTAAATTTCTAGTCGTTACCTTTGATCGCAGTAATATATATAATTAAATGATTTATGGCTATGATAAGTGAAAAATTTTAAAATTTTGAATTGTTGGTGTCCCGGTTTTTCCTGTGAGAAGCGTACATATAAAACATAACTTCTTATAGTATTGATAGTAAAAACATATACATATATATTTTACATTTGCAGTAAACGCACATTTCAGTATAATCTGCTCAAAAATGTCACACAAATTTAAAGAAAAACGAAACAATATTCAAAATTGGAAATTTAAATTACATAAATTTAATTACATTAATTTACAAGAATAAATATTATGTTGGGAATAAAATAGTTATAAGTTGATTACAAATATGAAATTTAAGCAATTAAGGTAAGATTACAAAAATATAATTCAATTTCTCAATTTGTCTTGTTTCCCATGTTAAAATATTTTGAGAAAGCCAATGTTAACTTTGGCGAAACGTTAATAAAAATTTAATTTTACAATTTCCAAAACCAAGATACATTAAAGAACTATTCTATTAGAGCACACTTCAAAACAACCATTTACATTCATGAGTTTCGCGATTAAGTAATCTGTTCTAAACATTTTCCGTTTTTGAATTCTAAAGAAGTTTATATATTAATATCAATTAGTTATGAATGCTTAAAAAATAACTGCGGCTTTGAAGGCACTCGACATACCTCATGTAATATAACCACAAATTGCATGATCTCCAATTAACCCAAGATTACTCCTATATTCCTTTTCTGCTGAACTACGCAGTGAATTGGCAATTAAAGTTATGTAAATTCTTACATCTTTATATGTACCTGGCATTATATGCAATTACACACTTTTCTTCATTCAGTTTGCTTTTTACCGGTATCAATAGAAAATAAGCATTCAATTAGGTTTGCCAGAGTGCTAATATAGATGTTGCTGTGATGCAACCTTATATACATCAATAGCACACATTCTAAGAAGTTGATTTATCCTAATTAGAACCGCAGGATGTTTTCGCCAATCCCCCAGCACTACCATTACGGTATTGCCGTAAATATGAGATTTTTTCATTGTTTCTTTCAATTACCTCATGAAACTCAAAATGGAAACTGCTACATCGAACGAGACACTGACTGACGGGCTGTCTTCAGATAAGATAACTCATTCAATTTGCAATTATCATTTTTAAATAGATGTAAAACGTATGTACACATACCCATTGAGCGAAAAAAATTATCATACAGGTAAGTTACAAGAGCTCCATGTAATTGTACTGTGCCGATGTGAATTTTAAATTCATTTCGTGTACGCAAGGATAAATATTTTCTGCATAGTTACGAGCAAGCGCAGGTACAACACGGCATATGTACACAAACGTATTTTTGTGCGAATCGTTTATGCGATTATAGCGTGTATACATGTTTCTACGCCTGGCAAAATAACAACCCGAACGAACACGGCTAATATACCGGCGCGACCACAATAACGCCGTTGTTATTCGGTCGGGGATTGAAATTCCCTGTGAGGTTCGCGTGCATTTTCGACCATTAAAACTGTACATTTCGTAATGTATACGTATCAAAAATTATAAGCTACTCCCGGGCATAATTACCGAGCAATGCACAGTAAGCGATATGTTTCAATTTCTGATTCGTCATGTCAATACAAATTGTCATAATTGCACGCACACTATATGTTTCCACCGACACGGTGCACGCAGATATAAATGATTGAGAACAGATTCATGAAATACATTGGTATACCGGTTGTCTGAAATCGTGACAACCATGCCAAAGTAGGATTATTAAAAGCGTATATTAGGGTATAGAAGTCAAGCGGCTGTTTGAAACAACACACCTCAGATCCAAGAAATCAAGTGTGGAATAGCATAGATATCATTAACGGGTCAAAGTGCATTGTGGAATCAATGGTCTGGCTTATTTGGCCAAATAAGTCACCTACAAAATAATAATAATAAAAGTGTACAAATGCAAAACAGATGTTGTTCATTCCATTCCTTCTTTCTTACAATCCATAAATGCATATTTTAGCCGTAACTGGCCATTCTCAAGCTCTTATAACATCAAACGGAAAAACTAATTAAAATATTGTCATTAATTAATGATAAAACTGTAATTTTATAATTAATGACTATTATCTGTTGTCTATTTTTATTTTTAATTAATATGTTAATATGTTAATTTGTTTATTCGTTTGACATTATAACAGCCTGAAAATGGCCAGTTTCGGCCGAAACACGTAGCCTTTTATAGATTAAAAGAAATAAGAACGGAATGAACAACATCTGCTTTGCATTTGAATATATTTATCCATTCAAGTAGAAAACATACAAAATAATAAAAGCGATTCGTGCATTCAAACATTCACGAATCATGCACAAAGCACTGTGTTCTGGATATTTTATTAAGAAATCATTCAATTCACATAAACAAGCATCCTCGTTGGTGAGACTGAGAGACATAATTATTATATCCGCAGAGACATTATAGTTGCCGAATGCAATAAGAAAGCTTCAAACTTATGAAAATCTCATTTACTTATTTCTCACGCCGCGCAATGTGCTTCAGAAATTGGCGTGTAATATTTGTATAGGAATTAATGTTAGAAAACTCATTGGTTTGACTACACGGCAGTAATAATTATATCCGACAATGTCTTCAGCATCTCATATTGTTGTTACGGAAACCAATAAACAATTCCTCAAACTTATAAAAATCACATTAATTTTTTTTTCTTCACAAATCCCAATGTCCTTCAGAAATATGAAGTGGGTAGTTAAACACCTTTGGTAAGCATTACCATACTATTGAAAGAGTAACAGCAGTAGAAACAGATTCCAGTTTTTACCAGCAATCAGCGTAGCTCCGAGTGCAAACCCAGTTTCGTCACTTTGTATCGCAAGTTATATCCCGGATCACTTGCTGAGAATCCGAGAGTCTAAATGTGTACTCTCATAGGGACACACGCCAAGCATTCTACAATAAACCACGATTCTTACTAGATTAAACTACATTAGGGTGGGAATAGCCATACGGACCTGTTTCATGCGACCTCCAAATCTGTTATGATAGCGGTTCACCTAGAAAGCGCCCTCTAATGTTGTCCTCTTAATTAGACCTATCATCTTTGAGACCGGTTGCTTTATGGAGTTATTAACTGTGGGATTCTCCACGCTGAGTACTAGTAACCTCGCTAGACCATCGCATTGGCGTAGCACGTGAGCTGGCGTTTCTTGCTCCGTTTGGCAGAATCTGCAGGTAGCGTCATCAGTCAGGCCTATATTATATATACGCCTATTTGCTGAACAGTGAACTACTATCGTTTGGACAATCTTCCAGTGTCTGAGTGGTATGCGGCTAACAAAATGAGATTAAACCATGATAAGGCCAAAGTTATTCAATTTTCCCTTACGGACCCCTAAAAAACTAAAGAAAACTTATTACAGCATATATAAATTGAGGGATGAGGTAACCTTCGATACTCTGCGCAAATATTATATGGCTTGTTTGGAGTCAGTGCTGGCGTACGGTATCGTACTCTGAGGCAAA
>RXPK01005135.1:0-73311 GCA_004143645.1 Protaetia brevitarsis | reverse complement strand
ATTATGGGATTGGAGAGTTCGGGAACTCCTATAACAGGTGATTCTATAAAAACAAAATTGTTACAAGATGTCAAGACACAACGTGAAACAAGAAAGGACAATTCAGAATTAGCTTTAGTATCAAAAGCGAAGGATAAAATCAAATATACGAAAGAAAAGGTTCGTTGTTATGCATGTGACAAAATTGGACATTATGCTAAGGATTGTAGGAATAAAAAAGGTAAAAGTAGCAAAAGATATGAAAAAAAGGAAAACACTCACAAAGCATTCAGCATTTATGAGTCTGTAAGTACAAGCTCAGAATGGTATATTGATTCATGTGCATCGTCTCACATGACTAATGATCACAAACTAATAGAAAATGCTATGCCCATGCACAGAAACTGTATCTACCGCAAATGGATCAAAGATAGATGCTCAATCTCTAGGAAATATTAATCTTTCTGTTGTAGCAAATGGTCACAAGGATGACGTACAAGTGAAAGATGTCTTATATGTACCAAACATAACCACAAATTTGTTATCGGTGAGTAAAATCACAAAGAATGGGTATAGAGTCTTATTCCAAGCGGGAAAATGTAACATCTTGGGGCAAGACAATGAGCTAATTGCTACAGGAACAGAAGAAAATGGTATTTTTAAATTGGATCATCCAAATAACAAGGCTTTTATGACAAAGCAGTTGATGAACTCCGAATTATGGCATCGACGCCTAGGACATTTAAATAGGAAAGGTATGAACATGTTGAAAAACATCGCTAGAGGTTATGATTTGAAAGAATGTAATAGTGAACCATGCATGACTTGTATCAAAGGCAAACATCATCGGTTACCTTTCAAACCTAGTGGAAAGCGTGCAAAGAATGTTTTGGAAATTGTACACTCCGATTTATGTGGTCCAATGGAAGTGCAATCTATTGGAGGAGCCAAATGTTTTTTTACTCTGATTGATGACTACAGTAGAAAGGTATTTGTATATTTCTTGAATAGAAAAGATGAAGTGAAGGACGCATTTGAGGAATTTCAGAGATTTGCTGAAAATCAAACAAATAGGAAATTAAAAATATTGCGTACAGATAATGGAAAGGAGTATGTCAATAAGATATGAAGGAATTTCTGCAGAAATCAGGTATACTACACCAACTAACACTCCATATACCCCACAGCAAAATGGCCTTGCAGAAAGGATGAATAGGACAATTGTCGAGAAAGCAAGGACAATGCTAATTGATGCAAAATTGCCAACTGAGTATTGGGCTGAAGCAGTATCTACAGCTGTATACTTAATAAACGATCACCAGCAGCAATATCAAACAAAACACCTGAAGGATCATGGTCAAGAACTAAACCAAATATAAGTTATCTGAAAGTGTTTGGTTGTAAAGCCATGGTGCACATTCCTGAAGAAAAACGGAAAAAGTGGGATAAAAAATCAAAAGAATATATTTTTATGGGATATAGTGAAGGAACTAGAGGATATAGATTAATTGATGTTACAACAAAGAAAATCGTAACGAGTAGAGATGTGATATTTTTTGAAAAAGAAAGTATTCAACAGAAGTCTGAAGAAAAAGAAACAATACCAAGAATGATTCTGGAAGAAGAAGACAATATACAGAAGTTATTGAAGAGACACAGGGAAATGAAACTGTACAAGAGGACATTGAAGAAACTCAAGATGAGGACACTAGTAGTGAAACTTCTAATGCAAGAGTAAGTGATTCAGATGAGAGTTACACACTAGAAAGTAGTTCAGATTCAAGTTCTGCAAGAAGCATTGAGGACGACCAAGAAAATGTTCGAGGATCTAATCGTGAAGCAAAACCAAAACTTATGAAAGACTTTATACGTATCTGGCTGCAGATGATAATATTTCGGACCCTCAAACAATTGAAGAAGCTATGAATAGTGCTAATAGGAAGGAATGGACAGAAGCAATGAGAAAAGAATATGCATCTTTAATGGAAAATCATGCATGGATTTTAGTGGATCCTCCAAAGGGTAAGAAAGTTTTAGACACGAAATGGGTATTTTAAAACTAAGAGAAATTCTGAAGGAAAAATTGAACGACATAAAGCGAGACTCGTAGTAAAAGGCTGTGCACAAACTCAAGGAATTGACTATTCAGAAACTTATTCACCAGTAATCAGATACAGTTCACTTAGATTTTTGTTTGCATTAGCAGTAAAATATAATTTAGAAATACATCATATGGACGTTGTCACTGCTTATTTACAAGGTCACTTAGAGGAGGAAATATATATACAGCAACCAAAATATTTGGAAGCTGGTAAGGAAGGAAAAGTATGTAAACTAAAGAAAGCAATGTATGGATTGAAACAAAGTGGTAAGGCATGGAATAAAGAATTATATACAGTATTGAAAAATATTAAATTTACACAATGTAAAACAGATCAATGTATTTATTATCAAAACCACAATGGTAAGATAGTGATAATAGCAGTCTATGTAGATGATTTGATTATTTTGGCCAATGATGACAAATTGTTAAGAACAACAAAAGAGAAACTAAAAGAAAATTTCAAAATGAAAGATTTGGGACCTATAGCAAATATCTTAGGAATGAAGATAACCAGAGACAGAGAGAAAGAGTTGATATTCGTCGATCAAACGAAGTACATTGAAGAAATATTAAAGAAATTTAATATGAGTGATTGCAACACTGTAACAACACCAGCGGACCCAAATTGTACACTAGATAAAAGACATGGCACCAAAAACCAAAAAGGAAATACAAGAGATGGAAAAGATACCCTACCAAGAAGCAGTGGGAAGTTTATTATACTTAAGTCAAAGTACCAGACCTGATATATCTTATGCGACGAACATCGTGAGCAGGTTTTGCAACAATCCAGGGAAACAACACTGGACTGCTGTGAAGCGCATTTTTAGATATTTGAAGGGTACAATGGATGTCAAATTGATTTTTAACGGGAAAGGAAATAGCAATATCGAAGGCTACGCAGATGCTGACTGGGCCAACAACAAAGATGACAGATATTCCATAACTGGTAATGTGTTTATGTTTCAGAACGGTCCAATATCTTGGACAAGCAAGAAACAAGTAACGGTCGCTTTATCAACGACGGAGGCCGAGTATATGGCGCTCTCAACTACATGTCAAGAGGCGTTATGACTAAGGGGATTAGCAAGAGAGATTGACCCCGAATTAGTACGAGACCCAATTAAAATCCATTGCGACAATCAAGGAACTATTGAATTAGCCAAAACGAGTGGATATCGTCAACGAACCAAACACATTGATGTAAGGCATCATTTTCTTCGAGAGAAAATCGAGCAAGGTGACATCTCCGTAGACCACGTTCCAAGTGAATCGAACATCGCTGACGCACTCACTAAGCCGTTGCCAGGAGTGAAGCTAGAAAACATCTTGAAGAAGATGGGATTGAAACAAAACTAAAATAGTGTTTAAGGGGGCGTGTTGGTAATATAATATTAAGCACAATTTTAGTTTCTATAATTGTTGGTAATACTGTTTATTATTATTAAGAAAGTAATGTTGCTATGTTCAGGTAAAAATAGATGTAGTCGATCTTGTCAATTAAGAAATAAACGTTGTAATGATCGTTATGTGTTGTGATTAACTTTTCACTAAAAATAAAAAACAATCTCAACATTAGGCATTAATTTGGTTTCTCTAGATTTATATATGGGCAATATCTTAGAAAGTTTCCAATCATCTGGAAATGAGTTGTTTTTAATAGAAAGTTAAATATATGACTAAGAGGAGAAATAAAGAAATCAGCACAATCTTTTTAAATATAGACTGGAGTATTATCTACGCAAATAGATGTATTAGATTTTAATTTATTAATAGCGGATCGGATATCCTCCTCAGTGATTAAATCAATGTCAACAGAATTAATATCCGAGTTGTTTGCGAAATTGGTAATATACCAAAAACGCTGGAGAAACATAGAGAAAAACTCTTAACTTTACCCATTGCTGTAGAACACTTAGTGTCCTTTTTTTTATTCCTAATGAATGACCAAAATAATATTACATATGCCTGTGCCTTAAAGACCTTGGTATTACTGGAGATACATTTCAATACGATTTAAACTTGAGAAATGCTGAAGCAGAATTTGTCTTTAAAAACGCAGAAAAGTAACTCATATTTTTACCAGATTTTTTTGTATTTAATCTCGTATTTATTTGTCTATTATTAAGTTTACCTCTTTATTTTAGATATAAACATTTTTATTGTACATGTGATATAATAGCCAGCTTAGGACACACATCTTCTATATACAGTCGCGAGCAAATGTTGTAGGCACCTTTGACAAAATTAATGGGTTTCATGTTTGTTGCATTTTTTTTTGTGACAGATATTTCAACTTTTATATAATCGTCTTTATGGTTACAATAGTCTTTATGGATACCTTTTGTAAATGTATTATTTTTTTTTTATATATTTTCAAGTCTTCGAAATGTCACTTTCCCCCTCCCATCTAAAAAGTATTATAGCTGTACTAAAAACACTCTAATATGCAACAAATTGATAAGATCCCTTAAAATACTACATATTTATAATGTATTACCGACAAGTTTTTATTTTCTAATTTTTTACTGTGATATTCGCCCAAAATTTAGGGTGCCTATAACATTTACTCGCGACTGTATGTGTAATTAAAAGATAATAAGATTTCCTCACTGCGCTTCGACTAAAATAAAACATTTTTCAATACTACATGATATACTTAAATTAATACGCGAACCCATAGTATTCTTTTAATTAATCACTCTCATCTTAAAACACAATAGATATGATCAAACAGTGACTGTACCTATGACACAAAATAAAGCTCGTAGCTATAATAAATTAAAGGATGAATGATCCTCTATCGACTTATACACATTAATTTCGAAAGAATGAGAAGCAGGAATTGATACTGGGAAGCAGCTTAGTCTGCAGCAATAAATTATTCTGGTTAGTATAGGATTCTATGAACGACAGAATGGTAAAACTAATATATGTAAACGGAAACACGACAGCAGTCGATGGAAGAAGATAAATTATTTAGTAATTCAGTATAATGACACATATATCTTGTAACATAGTTATACACAGTACTAATTATGTTTGTTCTCTAGAATTCACAGTATACCTCGGAATTAAGTAAAAATATCAGTAGCCTCATGCTACTTTGATGAAGATGGGCTCGTGCCAGTCACAGTACTGAGGAGCTTAGTGGAGCACTGCCACTTACTACTACTCATGCTAACACACACAACACTCTTTGGGAAAGCAAAGACACTAATCAGAGAAATGAGCGATCTATTCTTAGTAATAACTAAAGACGTGCAAACTCTAAGTATGATTTAGACACTGCATCGGTACAATAGAGCTTCCATAGAAGTAGCAAAAGTTCCTAAATAGAAAGGCAATCCTATATACAAATTTTTGGTTTATATTTTCCGTAGCCATCGTAAAGTTATGTTTCTTTTTAAATAAGTTTCGTGGAAAATTGGCTGGATGATAATAAAACAGTTTCTTAAATCTTGTAAAACGTTTCGACTATTTTAATTTAAGTCTTTTTCAATTACTTGGCTATTAATTGTTTTAAAGTTTTGACAACATCGCGTTGTTATGTCAAATTACTAATAAGAACGTCACAACATATTAAAAAAAAATTACTACAAATAAAATAAAATTGTATATGAGACACCAATTTAAAATACCTGTAAACTTTTATAGGGATGTTATCGCTGATGTGCCATATACAATTTTATTTTATTTATACTAAACATTTTAATATGTTGTAACGTTCTTATTAGTAATTTGACATAACAACGCAAAGTTGTGAAAAAACTAACTACTATTTTATTTTAAAATAGAATCATAAATATTACGATGCTAAGATATGAGATGTAGGCAAACATCAACCTATTAAATTACTAGAAATTGTAATCCAGATATTAATATCCTCTGGGTGGTTTATAGAATTATATTCTTTTCTATATTGAACATTTCTTTAATCATACGTTTGTGATAATTAGTTTCTTGATCATTAATTTCGACATTATTAAAATCACGGTTATAATGCAGTGGCATTGACATTTTTACTTTTGATAGTGTACTTGTGTGCGTAAATCTTTTTATTTAATTTCTTTTTTTCTTGATTTTTAGGTCGTCAATATTAAAAACATGAATGAGTACAACGTTTCGCTTTATTGAAAAGCTTTTTCAAGTATATAAATAAATGTAAAAAGTGTAAATTATAAATAACATGTTTTTGTTTAATAAATGACAAATTGTTTTGCTACTACAATTTTGAATATATTATTATGTTTTATTTAAAGATTGCGTTTTAAAATAGGATGTTTTGATTATTTGTTTTTGAATTTTGTAATTAAATAGTTCTTTAAAAATATTGTATTTAGTTATAAAATTAAATTATATAATTTTGTGAAATATTGTATATCGGTTTTTAAACATTTTTAAACACATTCAAAAACATTTTATTTATAATTTACACTTTTTACATTTATTTATATACTTGAAAAAGCTTTTCAATAAAGCGAAACGTCGTACTCATTCATGTTTTTAATATTGACGACCTAAAAACCAAGAAAAAAATAAATTAAATATTATATACATGGTCAGGATTTGAAGCTTTAAAAATAAATCCTTTTATTGAGATGTTGCTGAATTTGACCAATATAATTACCTTCACAGTCATTGCAATGAATTTTTGAGATGACGTGTTTTGTTTTCTTTTTTTTTGTCTTGTTCGTGTAAAAACTTATTATTGCTTTTGATAGGTTTATGAGCAATTGTTACATTAATACAGGTTTCATGATTTGCTTCTGGTTTCTTTCCTTCTTGTTATTTTTATATTATATTATCTCTTTTTTATATGTTCCTAAATTAATGATTGGAGATAGTTATTTTACAAATATTTTGGTGCAAATATTCATTTTCAGAAAGTATGTGACACCGATCAACTAAATTATTAATAACACTGATTTTATATTTCATAGGTGCATATGAGTTAAAATTCAAATAACATTTCGAATGCGTAGGTCTAAATACCAGTATGGTTTGTTTTTTAAGTAGGTATTTGTAAATTGAAGTCATCAACATATCTCTTATACAGCTTTCAATACTTCATTTTCCAATCTTTCAAGATATTGTTGATCCTATTGCTGTCCAAAATATCTGTTGGTAAACTTTGTTATTAAATTTAACATAAATAGTGTTAAGAAACAAATTATGTGCTTTTAAAAATTCATCCAAAGGTAGGTTAGTAAAAGTTTTGAACTCCTTCCACATCTCCACACATTGTAAGGCTAGATTATTTGGAATATTTGTATATAAGGAAATGACGTGTAAGCTAGCAATTGGTAATTTTTTGTTTTAGTTTTTTAATTTAGTTTTGATGAAAGTCATCTTTTTTGTAAATTTTATGGCAGACCGAAAATTCTATGATCCATGTTAGTATTGATGTTCTCTTCATTGGTAATAAAGTTCATCTCCTTCATTATTTTATTGTCCTGTTTTTGAATTTTTTTTATGGCGTCGCAACTCAAATATTAAAAATAGTATTCATTTTGCTTTTATATAGTTCTTTTTTCATAATCACCGTTTTTTTTGGTAGTTTCTTTAAGAAAGGATTTTGATACCCTAATTAATGTTGTAAGCTGTAATTGAGTTACCGTGTTAATTAATGATTTTATTATTGCTCCTTTTTAAAAAATTGGTGAGTTTCGCGTGTTAAATGATTTAATTTTACTTTCAGTGCCATTATGTCTTCATCGTTGTTCCTTTTGTTTTCTGGATAAGTAAACTCTGTATCTAAACTGAGTAAAATTTGTACATTAATTGATGTTTTGATATCCGTTAAATTTGAATCCATTCAGTATTAAAATTAAAGAACTTAGTGTCATTAAGAACCTTGGCAAATTGTATTTGTTGCAATTTGAGGAGTGTGCTTTAACGAGTCGGTGCATTATAAAAACATTTCATTTAATTCAACATTTTAATTTCTAATATGTTTCTATTTCAGACTAACGGAATTATTTAGTTTTGCGTTGAAAATCTTTTTTTTTTCAATTACAGTGTATGCACGACTGTTTTTAATTTGGTCGAAACCGACAAGGATTGGCAAGGTGTGGAACTCTATATCAACATGTGTAACTCAAAATTGGACTTGTTGAGTTATGCATGAACACTCATCCTCATTTATTTATTTTGTTAGCTAATTTCCTCTCAATTTTACTTTTAAAATTTTTATATCTATTTCTTTGAGAATCAAAAAATATTTTGTTAACGCTTTGTGGAAGTTTTATTATTATTTTATGATTAATTACTAATTACTACTACTGATTACTTCATCAATTTGAATATTGAGTTCATTATAATAAGATCCTAATAACATTTGTGTTTTTTTTGTGTTTTGTTAGTGTGTAAAATGACTTTTAGCTCTTCTTCTTTAGGTCCTGAAATATTAGATCTTTTTCTGCTTTAGCGAGTTTTATCTTGGTTTGACTACCATCTTTACATGATTTCATTGCCAAAAGGATGTGTATAGGAAAATTAAACGAGACAGGAAAAAGGAACAAGGTCACTTCTCTGTGGTTTCTGGTACACATTGGAATGGAAGGAAATAAAATATGTAAGAGATAATCTCGCGAAAAAACTTGGAACACTATTCTTTAAGACGAAAAGGCGAAAGGGTTCAATCGCAGAGTACAAGTCTGAAAAAGACTAAGAAGTGACAAAATTCAAATATCGGGAAGATTTACAAGGAATGAGGGAAATTAAAACTTTTCTGGGAACCCAGATTTACATAATGCATTAACTTTAGTAAAAATAATATTCGTTTATTAACAGGGGTCTTATTAGGTATTTGCATATTGAGAGGACATACTGTTGAAAATATTACGGTGTTGGCGTTAATTTTGCGCTAGTCAAATATTTAGTGTTGATTTTTACCAAACTTTGCCAGACGAATTGACTACATGTGTTTAGTAGAACAGAAATTACTAGAATTTGGTGTGAATTCTTTGTTCAGATATGAGGATTTATTATTTTCTAGACATTCAGAAGCATCAACCAATCAGAATTTTCCCTCGGATAGAAATATAGAAACCACCTAATCTAATACAGTATTGCATTATACGCACCACCTGCATTGCACGTGTATCTGTTTTCGAGTTTGTTTCTGCGTATTAACATATCCAAACAAACCACCAAATGTGACTGACCTGCAAAGTGTAACCTTGTGTTATTAAACGTTAATTCCAGTGAGTATAAAAAAATTCAACATCTTAAAGATGTATTAGGAACATCTATTTACGCAATTAGTTTAGACTTGAATCAAATAGCATAAACATTCACTTAATTTTATAATGGTTCTCAAAAAATCATTTTAAAATTGATACGTTTAGTTGAAACCAAAACTTGTGAATGAGTGGTTTTGCATATTTATAATTGAGAAAACGTCTTAAAGAGAGAATATTATAGCACTAAGAAATAGGAGTTGCATATTAAAAAGACGTTGTGTTTAGAAAATGGTCTTAAAACACCCAATAGATCGCATTCATTTAGTTAAACAGCTAGTAAATTTGTCTAGTCTAGATCAAATAAAATGTGACTAGAAGTATATCATAATTCCACGTGTTAGTTGGACAAAATAACCCCTTAGCAATAGACAATACTCGACTATCTTTGTTCGTCAAATTTAAACTTCTATAGTTCTCGACAAAATAACACGAAAAGAGTGTGGACCTCTCCTGACTATTAAATTAGTCAAAAAAGTGTTAAAATTTTCAACAGTGTACAGGAATAGGCTTGGAATAGCAAAGAAATCCCAATGTAGGTTTTGTGAGCAATTATCCATCTCCTATTAAATTACACAGCACTGAAGAAGAAGATGGTTTATCTAACCTGGAGTCTACTCATACCTTGCACTCTTCAAAAGGAATACGATTGGAGGACCAGCTATTAAGCGGCAATAATAAAAAACAGAATGGATCTTTCAGATCGCACGAATATGCCAGCCCCGCTTAATATGGAGGCTTGTATGAAAGGAGTGCGTCAGGATGCGTGAAATTTTGGGACAATATAAGTAATTTAAAAACCAATTATAGGCGTGCTTTTACAAACTTTTCATTTATCAATTTTTTTAAAAGCATATTCTTTCCGATTTCCTTTTTTTTTCTTAATTCTATAGCATTTCGATTCACCCGCACGTTCTTATTTTGTGCGGTTTCCCAGGTATCTCGATTTAAATCGCGTATCAAACGCACATTAATTCCACTCTGGAGGAACGACCGAATGAAAATTCAGCTTCAGCGACAGAATTAAGACGTCCAAATTAAATGAGTGCATTCGGGAATCCACCGCCGGTAATTATAAGCGAATAACATTCAGGTAAGGTTAAGGGTGAATGATACTAAAAATACAGTTTCAAAGCGGGAAATCAGTGGTGTGCAAAATAAATTTTAATCATATAACGTGCCTTCTGATTTCTAATACCATATCCGTTCTGGCTTTATATATACATATACAGGATGGGCCACCACATTCGCGTCGGTTTATGTATAAAAAATGGTAACATATTTTCAACCCCGTAAACCCCAATATTAAGATTATTTGAAATCACATTCTAGTCGCTTTTAGATCAAATTGCACTCACAGGGTTCCATTTTCGAATAAGTGCTTCTTTAATTCCTAGAGGGCAGCACAACTTTAAACTGCATCGACTATTTGACAGGTGTACGTTTAATGTGGTAAAACTTAAAATTTTGCTAAGATCACTGGATTACTTTTCTTTTTATAACAAGTTAAGAAGTGAAATTTTCAACTTTGTTTCCGGCTTTTAGGTAAGTTTGAGCTTTGGAAAATCATTTGCTAATATTATTATGGCATCTTTTACAAATGAAATAGTATTGAGGTAAGTGGCCAATAACTGGTTAGATAATCTGAAAAATATATTTATCGGCCACCTCGGCCCATAACTATGTTTTGTTATGTGGTTTTGCTGACATTTATAAATATATTGAGGAAAAATCGCTATAAAATGTAATAAAAGATCCATCACGTGTTTTCAATGGCGATGAAAGTGGCTTCCAAATATGCCCTGCAAGTGGTAAAGTTTTAGCTCCAAAGGGATGTAAAAATGTCTACACAGTTGATCGTGGATCGTTGGAAGAGAACATAACAGTGATGTTTACCTTTTCTGCGGCCGGAAAAGTTTGTAGCCCAATGGTAATTTTTCCTTACAAAAGAATACCTGAGAAAATTTCAGTATCTATCCCAGACGACTGGGGAATCGGTCGCAGTGATAATGGGTGGATGACTGCACAGACTTTTTACGAATATATTGCTAATGTCTTCCACCCTTATTTACTCAAAGAAGGTGTAGAACTACCGGTCATATTATTTATTGACGGTCATAAGTCTCACCTCACCTACCAATTAAGTGTCCTGTGTGGAAAATTAGGCATTGAACTAATAGCATTATATCCAAATGCTACCCGAATTTTACAGCCAGCAGATGTTGCAGTTTTTCGACCCATCAAAATGTGTTGGCAAAAAACAGTGAGGGAATGGCATGCTGAACATCCAGGTGAAGCTATAACCAAACTGACTTTCACACCACTCTTAAAAAAAGTTGTCAAGTCAAGTGTGAAACCAGAAACGCTTCACAATGGTTTTAAGGCATGTGGGCTTTACCCATTTAATGCAACCGCTGTAGATTACAGTAAATGCCTTGGTGGCTCAAAACATGTTACCGGAGATGAGAATAACGAGACTGATTTTAATCCCACCATGGATTATTTAACATTTCTTAGCATTGTGGGAAAAGAAAAAGTTGAATTATTTGAACAAATAGAAAATGCGGTTAATGACAACGGAGACGAACATTTCCGACTATGGAAGTATTTTAATAGCAACACTAATCAGAAGAAAACAGTTTGTCAAAAAAAATATAGCCAACATACATACTTCTTCTGACTTAGAGGTGGGTTTAGACAGCAGGCAGATGAACAAATACAGGCAGAGCATTTGCAGACTCAGGAGAGAATGAAACTCAAAATGAGATAGGAGAGATAGTACCTCAGGAGAGTACAACGGCAGAGCATCTACAGACTCAGGAGGATGTTTTTGAGAGTGAAACTCAAAGTGAGGCAGCACAGATAGTACCTCAGGAGAGTACAACAGTAGTTCAAGTTCACCGAACATCAAATATGGCTGATTATTTAGTGTGGCCAGAATCACCAAAGCGTAAAGGAAAACGCCAAACGGAAAGACAACCATTTGCGATAACTTCGCAAAAATATAAAGACATGCTGAAGAAAAAAATGCGGCAAACCTTAATGCCCAAAAAGAGAAGGAAAGAAAGAGACAGGAACGCGAAGAGACAAAAGCGGCAAATGCAAAGAAAAAGACACTGAAGCCGTCTAAATCACAACCAAAACGCTTTATTTGCAATCGACAAAAGGGAAATCTTTCTTGTGATAGCTGTATGAGAGTGTATCACTCTAAATGCATTCCAAAGTCTCATGAACAGCACATTCCAGACTTAGATGATAGCGATCCATTTTTGTGCCATCAATGTTACAAAGAAGACACAAGCGATGAAAGCGCCTTGGAAGATTTTGACGATGTTGAAGAAGGTACGGCAAAAGATGAAGGTAGGATCATCCAAGAAGATAATTTAGAAAATATAGAATTTGCCGTAGAAGAAGATAACGATAAGGATCAACAGAATGTTGAACAAATTATGCCAAAATATAATACAGACAATAAAGAATGTGTTGTGGAAGAAGATACCTTAGAGAGTCAGAAGGCTGCGGAAGAAAGTAATGAAATTGAAGAATTGTACCAGTATTACTTAAAGAATAAAATATAAAGGTGTGGGCGTTTATACAAAATTTTGTTTTATTTCATATATAACTCTTTCTTCAAAGCCTCAAAATCCTCTTTTTAAAAAAACAGTTCAGTATGCCAATTACTGTAATATTCTTGTCCAATCACTGTAAAAAGTGGCCAGTAACTATACAATTTTGCTTTCTGTTGCATTTTATTTTTTTCTCATTTACACTTACGTTCAAAAATTCTCGTAGCGTAAGGGAAAATTTAGCAACAGCAGATACAATGACAGGTAGCACTTATTTTAGTTTCTTAGCGTTTTTAACGAATTTACCGATTTTTAAATGTCTTGGTATTCTTAACCGGCTAATAACTGTACCGTTTACCCTATATTATGACATATTTTGATAGTACAGACTAAATAAAGACAAGTTGGTTTCTTATGCCTAACTCAACTCGTTTACGAGATAATTAACCATTCTTCAAAATGTAGACCAAAAATTAAGCGGCACGCCTGTCATGCATATATAAGCTAGATATTTTAAACTATATTTTAATATTTTACTTTTATTATTTATAATTATTGTTATTGTAAAAAGTACAATTAAAATATAACACTGCATTATATAACTGTCTTTATTAATATAAGAGCAGCTAGTGGTGATGGTTAAAATCAAATTATAAATTAAATATCTAACGAAATAGAAGTCCTATATTATACAAACTCATAGTAGGGAAAGCACTCGGTTCTGCCCTAAATATTCTTTATAATTCCTTATAATTAAGTGACGTATAGCAAGGTCGAATATACGAAAAACGAAATAAACCCTTAAAGCAAAAGATGCAGCGATTCGTGATGCCCTATCTAGATCTACGCCACGGTTTGCATTTGAAATAAGACTCGCATTAAAATATGTTGCATATTCCCTATGCTGCCATAACAATGTATTTCAATATAAGTTCGTATGCATATGAAAATAGTGGATGGAAAGAGCATGTGTGAGAAAGGAGCTGCTATGATAATGCGATTGTAACCTACATAAATTTACTACGGAAAAATTCTCGAGTTAGTTCTTTATCCAACGAATATTATTTATACTCCTTGCAAGAAAATCTACCATTAATTTATTATATTTATAACATATTGGCCACAATTTCCATATTTATTGGAAGGAAAGGAAAAGACAAATAGACTACCAAAATAAATTAAACTTATTATATGCAAAGTGCATATATTTTATTTTTTACATATCTTTAATTATAGTCTATATGTAGACGTATTACACTAATTGAAATTAATTAGCGCTAATTACTGATTGCATATATTGCATATTTAGGCATTTCTATGCATATTTTATAAAAGTTGCATATATTGCATATTTAAGCTTTTTCTTATCCTTTCTATTAGTAAAAATTCCTACTAATTCCTAATGTAGATCGACAACCGACAATTCTCAGAACGATAAATCTTTTACATTGGTTTCTCTAATACTTTTTTCCAAGAACTGCACGTGTTTAATTTCGCCTAGCAGAAGGGATGTGGTAATACGTTTTATTATTATTAATTCCCCAAATAAACTATTCATTCATTGAATATCTTTGAGCGAAACAGCATGTAATTGTGTTACGTTTTTAAATACTATGCGTACATACAATGAGTATAGCGAACAAAATTTCTTTATGGATTAAGCCATATCCTGAACTGGTAAAGGATGGCGACAAAATATTTTGTCGAGCCTGCAGTAAACTGGTAAGTTTAATTTTAACTAAAAGCTTTACAATTGTTTTTAAATTGTTTAACTTTTAATATAAAATGACAATTGTTGTTGTGGGTGTCTTCTGAGAGAAAATACCTGATTGATCAACACGCTAAAACTCCATCACATATTGGAAAATGTGAAAAACTAAAACGATCCGCATGTGTGCAGCAATCTATATGTCAATGTGTAGCATCAACTTCACGAAACTCAGTACAAGAAGAATATAAAACGGATATGTGTAATGCATTAATTTCGTCTAACATACCATTAGCAAGATTAAACAATGTTAATTTGAAATCATTTCTGCAAAAATATTGCAAACATAATAGGTATACCTGACGAATGTACCTTACGAAGAAATTATGTCACATCTTGTTACCAGCAAACAATAGCAGAAATTCAACAATTGGTAGGGAATAATTTTATTTACATCGTGGTAGATGAAAGTACGGATAAGTGTGGCCGTTATATTGCCCATTTGTTAATAGGAATTCTTCATGAAGATATTGTAGGTAAATCATATTTAATTTATTGTAAAGAACTTCAAAAAACAAATAATGTGACAATTGCCCAATTCGTTCAAGAAGGTTTATCAAATTTCTTTTTACCTGGAAGTATACCTTGTGAAAAAATTTTACTAATGTTGTCCGACGCTGCACCATACATGATAAAAGCCGCGTAAATTTTTTTGGCTATAGAAACAAAAATATTTTTTATCGATTTCCATCTACGAAATATGTTCGATTTCGAACACGGAATTGTAATAAGTCCAGCGTAGTATCATAATCGCGTGTAGAAGCCCGCATTAATGTGCACCTAAATACATAATTGATAAGGCGACATTGAGAAGCGATCAGTTTTACCAGACTTCTTAAGCGCTTTGTTGAAGATAGAGATGTTAACTACAAAATGATAGAAAGAACAAAAGAAGGCAACTATGTTACAGAAAAACTAACTACAAGCTAAGCCGGTGTAGGGCAAGAAGTTGGAATAAGTGAAAGGTCAGCACAAAGAGGTCTAAAGAAACATTATTTTCATCTATATCGCATTTAATCGCGCCAAGCTCTGAGTGAAATGATTTTCAATGGAGGCAGTATAATTCCTTAAATTTAACCATTATTGACCTGATCAGTTAATTAAGCTCTTAATCCTCCATTAAGTAATGAAGAATTAACTGTAATAATTCATAAATGTCTCGTTAAAGTATGTTCGTTTCATAATTAGCCGATTAACTAAAACAATTTGATTGTGTATTACAAACAATTTAAAATTGAAATTAGGTTTTGCTATTATAAGGCCCTAATTTATAGTCAATACGCCCTCGGCATTCAAGTGCTGTAAGCAGGTAAACCATGCCCTTTAAGCGAAGGGTCAGGTAATTATAGCCACAAGAGAGGGGCAATAAAACCACTATAGACATTAAAAGTGATTTGCTTAGATCTTGAAATGCTCTATATTTTGCTGTAGAATTTTTAAAAAGCTAAATTTTACCCTAAGGGATAAACCTTAGGAGATGTATAGCTTGCCACACACACAATCTCGAAGTGATAATCCATATCATTTTGACTTTCTAATAATAATTTTATTACTAATATACTATATAAACATAAAAACTAAACTGAACGAAACTATATTCTTTAAATAAACAATAAAAAGTTAAACAACACAACTTATGAAATCGGATTAAAAAATTATTTGTCATGATTTTCTGACACAGAGCCATCTGAAAAATAAAACCTTAACCATTCCCATTTGTATTGAAATACAATATGATTTTATGAATAAAGATTATATTAATACTTAAATTTCAGAGAATAATGTGCCGTTTGCGTGCGGACAAGTGTAGAGTTAAGAAAAAAAGAAGGAAAGAGTTGTTTTTCAAAAGGGGAAGTCGCTTTATTTTATTTCTATATTTATTTATTATTAATTATTAACTATAAGCGAGTTATCCCCAGTTACAGAGCCGTGGTTTAAGTAAAATGATCTCACATAGAAGAAGCTATTGTGACAGTTTCTGATGCAGAACAATTGTGTACACCTGTACTAAATTTAACAATAAATGCTGATGATTCTGGAAATAATGTAATTATTAACAAGCAAAGATCTCCTAATGATGAAGGCAATGGACAAATATCACATATTGCTCAGGCAATTAAATGTACAGAAATAAAGCCAAATATGACAAAACACAATGAGGCTTTTGGTAAACGGGATTCAATATTTAGAGAGACTAAAGACTATTTTGGAATCGAACATAAAAGATGGGGAATCCAAGTAGTCCTTTGCTAATGAAAAGAAATCACAAGATGATGCAGAAAATGTGACGGATGCAGGTTTATTTACGAAACTGCTATATTTTCTAAAATTGTTTTTTATATATATAAAAAATTTACCATTAATACCAAATAGAATAGATAGAGATATACAACGTGTGTATAAATTGTCGCAAAAGCTATACGCAGCGACATTTTTCCTTCGTTTCTGAATCGAAAATCTAAATGGTAAAATATGGTACCATGCTTCATGCGGCTTCAGGAGCCACTTGAAAGTAACATACATTTGGCAACACTGTAGTCGCATACTACCGTAATGGTAGTTACAATACTTGTCAAAATTGACAGACCAGAATTACAAATGACAAATTGGATAACACAAATGATACATAGGGAAAAGCAATAAGAAAGCTTTATTAAAACAGATTAGTAGTTTTGAATTTTTCGAACGCATCTCTTGTAATAAATTAGCGACACTATTACCTACGCATATGTTCAAATTGATATCCGTCTGTTTGTAAACACATTTGATGCTTGTTCAAGCCTTTCCGGTGTAATTTCTAATACTGCCGCGTTAATTCGTCCTATAACTTCGTCAGCGTCTTGTGGAGGTGTTGCGTAAGCTTTCACCTTTATGAACCCCAAAAAAGTCGAAAGGATTTAGGTGGGAGACCTTGCAGGCCATAAGATAGGACCACCGCGACCAATCCACCTGTTAGGGAAGTGTTCATCCAACCACTCTCTCACATTACGAGAAAAATGTGCCGGAGCTCCATCATGCATGTAAAACATGTTACGGCGTATGTTCAATGGCATCTCGTCAATAACTTGTTCTAATACATTTAAATACCCGTTGGCATCAAGTCGATTTGGCAGGTAGATTGGCCCAACGACACGGTGATTTATTATACCCAGCCAAACATTAACTGAAAACTTTCTTTGGTGACCGTATTCCCGAAACGCATGAGGATTTTCATCTGCCCAATGGTGAAAATTATAGGTAATGAGTACATCATCTCTGGTAAACATAGACTCGTCGATTCAAAGAACACCTCTTAAAAAGTCGCCATCTTCTTGAATCCTATTTAAGATACTATGACAAAAGTTTAAACGGTGTATGTTATCGTTTTCATAGAGCGGCTGCACCTTAGTTATATGGTATGGATAAAGAAGGTTTTCACGTAGAACCAAATGAACTGCGGATATTGAATGTGGACGCCAACTGTCGAGTACTGACGAAGGGATCTTCATGTACTGAGTCTAGAATTTCCTCTTCCAGTTGTAATGTACGCCGTTGTCTAGGTCGACCAGCGTTGACATTTCTTTTCTTAAACGAACCAGTTTCACGTAGACGTTGGTCCAGCCGTCGAAATACGTTCCAGTAGGATGTCTCCGGTTTGGAAAACGTTCGCGATATTCCTGTTCTGCCATGTTAGCATTTCATTACAAAAAACCGTATACCATATACATATCGGCACATTCTTAAATGTAAAAACCATTGTAAATAAACAAAACAATAATACCAGAACGATAAAAACACTGAAACAGAAAAACTAATCAAGAGAATACGAGTAATCACGAAAAAGAGCAGAGCTTGCATAAAATGAACACTTCAGATTAATGTCAAAAATTGACAGTAATGGTTTTGATTGAAATCAAATTAGAATACAAAGTCATTGTCCTACAATGTTGCCAAAAGTGTTTTTTCATGAGAGAATGATTATGAAGAAATGTTGAAACCAGGCTCTAAAATCAAAAAAAACTGTTTACGAAAAAACAGAATAAGAAATCGTCTAAATTCAAAATTGCAGCTATCTTAACCGACAAATAACGAACACAAACGCTTATTAAGAACTAAAAAACCGAACTTCAAGAACCTCCTGAAGACTTATGAAGCATGTACAATATTTTACCATTTAGATTTTCGATTCAGAAACGAACGAAGTATGTCGCTACGTGTAGCTTTTGCGACAATTATACACACGTTGTATATCTAGTATCCAGTTTGATGTTAGTGGCAATTTTATATACAATAAAAAAATACATTTTAGAAAACAGTAGTGTTGTTGTAAATAAAAATTACGATCTTCTTTCAAAATATAAAAAATATTTAGTTCAAGTAAAAGTCTTCTTTTCCAACCAAAGGTAATCTCTTGAATTAGAAGTGTATTTCTTCTTTAGAGTCAATTCAAATTTCTTTGCAAGAAAATAAAGCTTCATTTAATGAAAAATACTCTTGTACTACGATATCTACATACCTAGGCTGAGACTGCAATGTTTCAACTGATAGTTTTTATTTAATTCAATGAACGATTTTTTTTGGATTAAGATATTTTTTTCTTAAAAATTAAATAAACATTATTTTTGTTCCAAAGAATATATTTATTTGCGTATATATGAACAATGATATTTTTTTTATGTGTGCGTGTTTATTGTTTTATTTTTGTTTATTACATTTTTTATATGTATGTTTATGTAATGTCAGACAATATGCCCTTGTTTATTGGCAATAAATCTATATCTATATCTATGTTCAGAGATTTATAATTATGAATTTTGTTCCGTTTTGAAGAGTTTTTGCTTGGAGTAAAAATAAATAAAAAATTGTTTACAAAAACATTTCCCCGTTCACAGATTGATTAAGGAATCATAAAATCTACCTAAGAACCATTTTCTATGACGCACTTTGTATGTATATCGGGCATATATTACAATATATACAGCATGAACGCGCTCACGCGAAAAATATTATTACTCCGTTTACAGATACCGTTAGCTAAACGAGATACGTTAGCTAGAGCTAATGGTATCATAGCTTTCTGCCCGCACACATATACAGCAAATGCATGTCCCCTGTTTGCACGAAATGCAGTAAGCAGATGTCCAGTACTGTAAGCTAAATATAGCAAACACAAGGCAGAGGGGCTCATAAACCGTTGCCGAGCTGACCAACAAACATCTGTAGGGACTAGATTCCTCTAGCATTTGCGTTTGGTGTTTGCCGATGGTCTACCTACCAACTCCCGTAGTTTGCGCTCAACACATTTACGCTAATAATAAAGGACGACGAATCATAATTGGCATATCTATACGAGTGCATATAATTTGATTTAACATCATAATTGTGGAAGTATGTGAAGTCGATGTTTTTGTTTGGTATTAAAATTTACATGTTGAAAGGATATTACAACAAACATGACTTTTATAAGAGAAAAGAATCCGATATGAAGAACAAAATTCCAATAAGGTGAAGTATTGCGCGCCAAAATTTAAATGTAAAGATTTTTTTTCTATAATGGAAATTGTTGCCAGATTATTTGGTGGATGTCTATCATTTACTGTTTCTGTTATTTCGATTATTATATTGTCTGCTAAGTTTATCCTAGTTTTTTTTTCTTTTCTATTATTCTTAACTACTATCACCGTTATTTATGTTGTTGGTTATAAGTACAATAAAACGCCTATTATAATTACATGCAACATAAAAGTGATGTATGTGTAGAATTGGAGTATGGAATCTTACAAGCGAAGGCAAAGGGTGGAAGTCTATTCGTAGAAAGATAAGCAAAGGATTCTAAATTGCTTTACATGTTTTGCCAAAAATATGAATGTTTCTAAGGCAGTGGAAGAAACAAGTAAGGCGTTTGGTTGCGGCAAAAGGATAATGTGAAAAAGAAAACCATCCAGTGGCAAAGTTTACAAATCTAGATAAAGCAACCAGCAAGAGTTCTCATTTGCAAGTATATAGCGGACAGATTCAACGCTTGTCAAAATATAAAGTTCACAGCTTTTTTTTAAGAAATAATCACACCACGATTGCCATGATATTAGCTGCAGTAAACAGTAGAATGGATTAATTATTTGAATAGGATAGAAGATATTATTTCAAAGAGAGTATTAACTAAAGATTTGGTTCATAAGAAAAAATTATCAAAATTAGTGTCTTTAAAAAACCCAGAATGTGCTCACATTACTAAACCAGAAAATATGTTGGTCAGGAACGAATCCTCTTTATCTTTTAACAAGGAAGAAATTGATTTGTTGAATAAAGGTTTGAAATATAATTTAAAATTTAAAAAATCACCAATTGAAGAAATTATATCTGGCATAGAAACAGCAATTAGTACTTTTGATGACCATACTAAAAACTTTATTAGAACTGCTTGTAAAACTCAAATTTTAGAAAATAAACAACGTCATCCTTCAGATATCACACGAAAAGAAATTAACATTGCTAAAGGGCTTAAAAACAAAAACTGCTTTTACTTAAAATCTGATGAAGGTAATACTGTAATCATTTTAGATAAAAGAGATTATTTTGATCGTGTCAGTACCCTTTTAACGCAAGGTTCTTACGTAAAGCTAACTAAAAATCCGTTATCAAAAATGATCACAGAAACCAAGAAGACCTTATTAGAATGTAAGAATATTGTTAATGATAACTTAAGATATAGACTAAACTGTATTCAAATCCAGCGTTACCCTAGGATGTAATTGTTACCTAAGATACATAAACCAGGGAAGAGCATGAGACCCATTGGCTCCAATATCAATAGTCCAACTTACTTACTGTCCAAATGGCTATCTGACAAATTCAATCACTTGCCTGTGCAACCCTCGGATTTAGCCGTTAAAAATTCATACGCGTTCATTGAAAAGATTAAAAACATTGAACTTACTGACAATTAAGTTTTAGTTTCGTTTGATGTGAGCTCACTGTTTCCCAGCGTCCCCGTTGATATCACTTGGACTTATTTAGAAGATTTCTTGAAAGGTAATCAATTGGGCAGTAATGAAGTTGATAGTTTCATTTCTTTGGCGAAGCTCTGCATGAAACAAAATTTCTTTCAAATCAACGGTACCTTTTATGAACAAACTGAAGGAGCAGCAATGGGTAACAGCTTATCTCCCTTCATAGCTAACCTCTTTTATGGGAAAAATTTGAAAACCGATCTTCAGAAATACTTTGGCATATTTTCCACGGGTTTGGGTTAGATAGTCGATGACATTTTGTGTGTTTTTGATACTAGTAAGTGTCCAATTAGAGATTTTCTTGAACAGCTAAATTCAAAATTTCCTTCCATTAAGTTTACCCATGAAGAGGAAACAAACAATAGGATTGCTTTTCCCGATATGTTAGTAATAAGAAATACAAATAAATTAGAAATAGACATATACAGAAAGCCCACTACTAATAATAGATTTATTTCAGAAGATTCAAATCATTCATGGAAAAATAAACTAGCAGCTATTAACTTTTTGGTGCACCGCTTACTTAATTTTTCTCTATCTATAGAACGATATAATAAAGAACTTAAAGAAATTATTAAAATCGCTGCATTTAATGGGTTCTCATAAGATGTTGTATGTAATACCATCAGAAAACATAAAAACAAAATAAGAATTAAAAATGCGAGTACTTTAGAAATTAGTGACAAGAAAAATAACAAATATGTTAAATTACCATTTTATATTATAAGTTACACGAAAGGTCTACAAATTTTTTTTTCTAAATTCAATCTTGAGATAGTTACTACTTCAAATAATAGTCTCAAAAATATTTTAGGTAACCCTAAAGATCAAGTAGATAATTTGGACAAATCAGGTATTTATAAAATATCTTGTAAAGATTGTGATCATGTATATATTGTGCAAACTAAAAGATCAATTAAAACGCGTTACAAGGAGCATTTGGCTCATCTTAGGTTTAGAAGGTTTGACAAATCCAGTGTGTAGCCCTACATATGCTTGAAGAAAACCATAAAGTTGACAATATAAAGTTAGTTAAAAACGTAAACAACTATGTGCAATTAAATTGTTATGAGGATATGGAAATATATAAAAACAAACATATTTTAATGAATTCAGATTTAGGACCATTAAATTCTTGTCTTTACGGTTTATTAAGTAGTAGATTAGACGGAGTTAGGATTAGTGACTAGTTAAGCATGACGGCAGTCAGCCATGATCGTGATCATTGTATGGTGACCTTTTTAGGTATAAATTAGGGTAGTTTTAGTGTAGTTATTCAGTTCAGTGTTTCGGCTAATGATGATAGCTTTGCTATCGAAACGTACGTCCAGTTTAGTGCAGTTTGTGGTGAGGGGTTAAGGAGAAGTTTACTGCAGTAAACAGCCAAGAAGATTTATCCAATTGTTTGAAAAGTACACTCCATAGATTGAGAAAATTGGAAAGAACGTACATGATGACCTAAGATGGCGCCAGCCATGATTATAATTGATTGCGTGCCTTTAGGAGATATCGTAATGAAGGGAGAAACATTGTTTCCACTGATAAATCGTGACTAAATACTGGACACTTCGTAATAAAAGCGTGGACTTATAGCGCAGTAAATACGTCTAGACCAGCATTTGTGCAAGATTTAAGTACTGGTCTAAGAGCGCCAAAAGGTTGTGATCAACGTTATGCATTAATTGATGCTGGCAAGAAAACGGATTTCTTTCTGGGTGCTGAATATAATTTTCTTGGCTGATACAGCAAAACATTTTCGTTGAGGAAGGCTTATTGGAACGCGATTTGCTTGACTTGGTAGCACAACAAAAAACAAGTACAATGAATGTGCATTCGATGAACGTGATGCTTAACTGGGGTATAAGATTGCCACCATACTACTGCACCTTAAATCCCATTGAGATGGTATGGGCGAAGGTTAATTAAATATTCATCATCAGATACAAAAATTCAGGCATTTATTGCAATATTTTAAATAACAATGTGTTAAATTGATTTTCTTTAACTCTCTCTTATATCTTCACACTTATTGTAAACAATTTTTCAGTTGCAATTTTTTAAAAATTGTACAAAATGTACACTTCCTGCTGTGTGACTCCTATATACCTCCTGTTTTCAAGAAAGGTGATATCGAGGATGTTAGCAACTATCGACCTATATCAATTAGTCCTATATTTTCTAAAATTTTCGAAGAAATACTGAAAAATCAAATAACTGATTATTTTAATAAATTTTCTTTTTTTTTCTTCGTGTCAATATGGATTTAGAAGCAAACTTTCAACCAATCTTGCTATTAATAATTTTACAAATTTGATCTTAAAGGCTTTTGAAGACAGGAAATATACTAATACTGTATTTCATGATTTAACTAAAGCATTCGATTGTGTCAGTCACTCCATTCTATTAAGCAAACTTAAATATTATAATTTTTTTGAACATATTATCGGTTTAATTTAATAATAATAATAATAATAATAATAATAATAATAATAATAATAATTTTATTAGCCACTGGATCTAAAACGATATGGGCTGCGTCAGGACAAGATATACAGTAAAATATATACAATAAAATACATAAAATTGCATTAAAATACATAGGTTTATACATAAAAAGCATATTCAAATTCAACACTCCCAAACTGATTGCTCAAGAAACTCCGACACGCTATAATAACACTTGTGCTTCAGATATTCTTTTAAGTAATTTTTAAACCCATGAGTTTCTAGATTCCTAACATTTTTTGGTAGTTTATTATAAATCTTTATGCACATAAACCTCGGACTCCTTTCAAAGAGCGCAGTTCTATGTGAGTTGGTACGGCGCAGTCATCGTTATATCTTGTATCATACGCTGTATTAAAGTTATTATTAAAAGAAAACAGTTTTTTTGTTTTTATGAGTGAACACCACACATTCATAAATAAATAGGCATGACAAGGACAAAATACCATACTTAATAAATATAGGACGGCATGATTCCATGGCACCTAACGAAAACATTGTTCGGACAATTCCCTTTTGTAGCACAAAACAACGCGAGAGACAACGCCCTGCACCCCAAAACAAAATGCCATACCGCAATCTGGAAGAAATATTTGCGTGGTAAAACATCAATAGTCCCTCCAACGATACAATACCTCGCAATCTATATATGGCATATGAACATAGTTTGGATCACAATTGGGACGCATGACTATCTCACGATAACCGATTATCAATTCGACAGCCAAGAAAGTCAGTTTCAGACACCACAGGTACAGACACAGTCCCCAGTCGCACCATCGGTGATCTGTCGACGGGGCATTTAGCCGAACTGAAGGCTACCATTGAAGTTTTAGATTTATTTAATACAAGGCCATTATCACTACACCATCCAGACATTGCCAATGCACATTCACTACCAAACCGTGAAACTTCATTATCAGTAACACCCGAGATGATAACAGTAGTGTCATCCGCATATTGGCAAAGGTTGCCACCGGAAAGAGAACAGTTAAGGTCGTTAACATACAGCACAAAAAGAAGAGGTCCAAGAACAGAACCCTGTGGTACACCCACTGTAAGGTCCATGGGCAAAGAATATGCGTCACGAGAAGTACCCGCTATATAAACGTGCTGAGAGCGTCCACTCAAATAAGAAGAAAACCAACTCAAAGCAGGGCCTCTAATTCCGTATCTAGATAGTTTAGATAGCAGTAATTCGTGGCCAACCGTATCGAAAGCTTTAGAAAGATCGAAAAACAGACCACACACCACCTCACCGCCATCCAACAGACGATAGATGATGTCCAGTGTAGAAAAAAGAGCGTCTGAGGTAGATTTGTTATTTATAAACCCAAACTGACACGGTGAAATTAAGTTTCTAACAGTTAAAAAGGACATTATTCTGGAACACACTATCTTTTCAAAGATTTTAGAAAAACAGGGGAGTATCAGGGGATTTCATCTTTCCTTAGAGATAGACAACAGTTGGTTAAATATAAAAATGTTTTTTCTACGATGTCACATATTATGCACGGAGTTCCGCAGCTGTCGGTTCTAGGTCCGCTGTTATTTTTAATTTACATAAATGATTTAGTAAATTGTAATTTCACCTCTAATTTTTTTTTTTTTTTATGATGACACAACAGCCATGAACAGCGATTCATCGCTATCTGAGCTTTTGGCTAGGGTAGATATTTAGAATGTTAACATCAAAACCATCTTGCAAATAAACTTAGTTTAAATGAAGCCAAGTCTCAGTCTTTGTTATTCACACTGCGAGCGTTAAAAAAAAACTTAAAAGACCTTTTGACAGACTGGCCACAAGACCCATCTTCCCTATTCAAATTTTAAAAATTGGGCTGATGCGCCCCATGGAATAGTTTTAAATTGTCAGGCCCATCGTTAAAAGTTGTCCCCCTTAATATGACAATTGACACGTTTCGGGATTATATATAAATCGCAGCAGGTAAACAGTTATTTGAGATGGCTCGTTTCAATTGAAATGCCCTGTATATATAAGTGTGTCTATCTCATTCTTCGTGCGTATGTGTGAAGGGTACACACCAAAGGTGTACTTTCCACTACTATTCCTACTACTCTAGAAGTAAACGACCTCATAATTCAGAATGCACCCGCATGGGGACCACACTGGAAGTGGATGGATTACGGTAATCAATGGGTAATCATATCCGGCGTGTTAATATCAAACTTCCCGGCAAATGGCCCCGCAAAATTAATCTCATTTTTTAAACAAGATTATCTCTAGTGCCGGACACATAGTAAAAGGAGCGGGCGATAGAGTAACTTTCTCGCCGTAACTGCGGGGCCCCTTAAAATATACGATTTCTCAAGTTCATCGTTAATTCACTTTTTTCACCTTCACTTCCTCAAATTAACTAAATCGTTTGAGTTTACCAGCGCCTTTCTCGGGAGATTTCAGGGATAATTTGTTGCAGATCTATAATTAAGATAGCGCCGAAGGAGTCGCTTCGAAAAGAGCATAAACGCGAAAAAAAAACAATTTTATGGTTAAATCAAAATGATTTTCTTTTTTGGTTCAATTTTATCTATAATCCGAAAATCTTAACTATATTTGAATTTTCATGGAATGTAGCAATCTCTTTTCGGGTATCCCGATTTTATTAATTTATTGTATTTAGATTCAAACAATTTATGGATATATGTTACATCTAGAAGGAATAATTTGTTCAACTTGATTTGTTTGGAAATGTTAGTTTTACATGTGCAAGAAATTTATTAACATGTAATACGAAATATTAATTTTTAATAATGTGTTTGGCAACCTCGTGGCTAAATACACTCCTGTACACGTCTAGGCATAGATAAAATGAGATGGTCGATATCTGCCATGTGGAACTGCACGGACCAAGAGGAGACAACCTCAACAAAAACCTAAATCCTAAGATAGCGGACTAGGCTGATGGGATGCGTGGCTGGATAGAAGACCAGTCTACTAGTCCAACTTTGAGGCACCTGGCGCACCCCATTGTATTTAGCCCTTACCTCTGCATGCGGGGCTCTGTGGAGGTGGACCTTTTCTTCCCTAGCTACTCGTGGGATCAACCATGGAGGAAGGACGACACCGCTAATAAACAGGAATTGGAGCAGGACCTCCATAAGAAGCTTTCCACTTCCAAAGTGAGAATACCTCACAAGGAAGGAACAAAGGGAGGAGCAAAACGGCTGAAGCAGATTGGGGAACAGGATGGCATCCATCCCCTCTCAAATTGCGTAGCACTGTGCAACTCAAGGACGTTGCACCTGGGAACACGTAGAACACGTGAAATCGAAGAGGGAGACTTACCTAACCTGGGGCCTTCTGTATCCTACACTTTCTGAAAGGAATAGGATTGGAAGGCCAGCTGTAGAACAGCAAGAGCAGGGGACAAAATAGATCTTTTAGGTCGCAGTGTAATATCACCCCTTGCAATATATACATACATATACATTATATACAGGGTGATTCTCAATATACATTGTAAAAAAAATTGCAGTAAAATTACATGTAAAATCGTTGGTTACAAAGTTGCCTACAATTTTATAGGTAAATTTGCTTCATAAGGTAAAATTTCTACCATCTAGTAAATTTCACATGCTGATGTGTTTTTCAAAGATTGTACTGTAAAATTCGTATGCAATATTTATATGAACTCTATATTTACCGAACACTAAAGTAATTTTCATATGTATTTTTATAAAGAGAGCAAGCAACTTACCCAATTCTTTTATAGCACCTAATAGGTCATACTGAATCGCTCAACCAGGGATCAAGAATGAACACGCTTACGCGAAACCTACGATTGTTTGTGACGTACATGATATCATTGAGCCAATAATAAGTTCGACAAACGAATAGAATTACCTACGCGCACAGATAAATAATCCAATAACCAATCACATTGCGTCGTATGAATTTCGTATTTTCCATGATATCGTTTTACCCGAAAATTCAAGGTAAAACAAATAAATATGAAAGATCCTTATATTTTTACAGCAAAATTAATAGTTCACTAGTAAAATTACTTTTAAAGTGCACTAAATATCCCAAAAAAATGTCAATTTTACACTTTTAAGTAAATTTTGAGAATAAATACAAAATTGTACATGTTTTTCCTGTATTTTCCTTTTGAATTTTTGTTACATCTTAAACTTACATGAAAAAGCTATAAATTTTACCGAAATTTCTTTTTCCATGTTAAATATCCTAGAAAAAACATGTAAAACAAAAATTTACATGATTTATTGTGGTAAATTCACAACGTTATTACATGTAATGTTCCTGATTTACCATGGCAAAATTACTGTAATTTTTTACAGTGTATGCGACAAACTCTAAGAGCTGATTCCTGAGGTTATTTTGATCATAAAAGTTCATTTGAGTATATGTCCAAAACGGTTTGGTTTTAAAGTTATTGCATGTTTAATAATAAATTATGAACTATGACTAGCACGATATAATATCACAGTTGCTTCTTCAAAAACTATTATGTTGAGAGGGAATTGTTTATTTGTCATTTCAATATTTGTCAATAGTTGTCAGAGTATTGCTTCAGTTTATTGCCAGTTTCTGTTTTCTAAAATGAATTACACGAATACTGAGATGCGTGATATGCATTTCGTTTATGGTCTTGCCAATGGAAATTCGCGTGCTGCTAGACGTCCTTATGAAGAACGATACCCGAACCGTATCATCCCGCATCATTCACTATTTGCCCGTCTTCACCAACGTCTTAATGAAACGGGAAATTTTAAAAAACGGACGACTGATACCGGGCACCCATCTACAGTGAGAACTCCACAAGTTGAAGAAATGGTACTAAATGAAATTGAGGAAAATCCTACTAGAAGCACCAGAAAAATTGCGTTTGCTTTAAGCATTAGTCAGATCACAGTTTGAAGAATATTGAAAGATCAACTGTTGTATCCACATCACATTCAACGGGTGCAGGCACTTTTGTCGGCAGACTTCCCGCAAAGAGTGGCTTTTTGTTAATGGATGCAACACAAAATCCTGACTATTTGGCTCAAATATTCTTCACCGACGAGGCTACTTTTTTTAGAAAGGCGATTATTAATTTTCATAATAATCACATATGGGCCGAAGAAAATCCGCACGAACTAGTGAATGCCCGTCATCAACATCAATTCTCTGTCAATGTGTGGGCCGGAATTGTTGGAGATCACTTGATAGGTCCACATTTTTTACCGATGCGGTTAAATGGCGAGGTATACCGCAATTTTCTTGAAGACGAGCTACCCCTACTGTTGGAAGAAGTTCCATTGCAATTAAGATTACAAATGTATTTTATGCATGACGGTGCTACAGCGCATTTTAGTTTAGTTGCTCGCGAGTTTTTGGACAATACGTATGCAGATCGGTAGATAGGATGGGGAGGTCCACAACCGTGGCCTCCTCGGTCCCCAGACTTAAATTCTTTGGACTTTTTTCTCTGGGGTCACCTTAAATCATTAGTTTATACGACTCCCATTGAAAATGTCGATGAACTGAGAAATCGTATTATCGCAGCTTTTCAAACAATTCGAAATACCCTAGTATTTTAGAACGGACTCGCCAGTCAATACGACGAAGGATAGAGCTTGTATTGCAGTTGGGGGCGGTCATTTTCAACAGTTAGTATAAGTTAATTTTGTTTTACTAATTATTTTGTTAATTTATAATAAAAACATTAATTATGTTAACTTACTATTAAATATTGTACAAGTGTAGAACTAAGCGATTTTGGACATATGTTCTTATGAACTTTTATGATCAAAATAACCCCAGGAATCAGCGCTTAAAGTTTGTCGCATATATTGACAAAGTATATTTATTGTTTGGCTGTATATTAGTAAGTACGTTTATTTGTTTTATTAGTTAAAATTATATGCCTTATATATTTTAAATATTAAGATAAAAAGGCATAAGTTTATGTCGGGCGTCAATCACCAGGATGCATAATTAGGAAGATTTTGAAGTAAGTTTATAAGTATACATATTTTTAAAAAAGAAACCATATAATAAAAATAAACATGTTGCAAGAAAGATTTGAAAAGGAACAATACATTTCCCGAAAGGTAACAAAACAATTTGAGTACATATGAATTAATTAATCCTATAAAACCGGCATATTCAAAAGCTGTTATTAATTCTTTTTGCATATTTCTGCGCTAAAAAAGAGAGGAAAAACATATTTCTATGGGATATAAAATATATTCCAACATAACATTTGACCTATATATGTATACATACATATAGATATATATATCTTCAAACGGATGTTACTACCATCTTTGTTCTACAATAAAAGAAACAAAAAACCGAGAATCCCACATTAAATTTCTATAATGGACGAGAGCGCGCTGTTTAGACACTTTTTACCGGTACGCAAAACAAACCTTATTGTTAGACTTACAATTAATGCCTCCGAACAGTCAAAACTTTGCCTTTGAACTAACATCACAGCTACGCCTCGAATAAGTTAGTATATATACCGGTTGTATACTCGAATATGGTTACTTAGGTTACATATGACAGAGCATGGGCAAATATTTGATATATAAAGTTGGCGTGGGGCGCAAATCACGATTCGCTAAACAATACAGCGATGCCACAAACAACGCCGTTTAGCATAAACCCTGCGAATGTAATTCTAGCACTTTCCGGATGAGGTGGGTGGAAAGGTTTCACATTTTCTGAAAGCTACACACATCCGTAGTTGTGGGGATTATCGCACACGTACACAGGACTCGCTAGCGCGAAGAGCTTATTCATCATAGACTTGAAGAGAGAAGAAATGCTGTTCATCCTCTTTTACCAAACTATAAGACAGTACCCTGCTTGTGCATTATTAATGAACCTTGCTGCTAACCACTATTATATTTTTCTCGTGATTTACTTAAATGTATTAGATAATTTTATCTGTGTATTGTGCTGTATATCCCGGAAAATTTAACGTTACATTACTAAAACTAGTGATGAGCGATATTTCACGAACTGTGATTCTTTCACGGTGATTGGAGAATCACGGATCACGGCCGTGAGTGGAGAATTCTCAAAGCAGTGATTCGTGGATGCGGTAACTGCTTGGCCATTGCAAGTGACAAATATATCGATGAAATTAACGACCCTAAAAACTGTGGATTATCGGTTGCCTATTGAAAATGGAATATATCAAACCATGAATGAACATACATATTATTATAGTCAGCTGGAAATGACGGAGGTTATCCTTCTTCAATATATTTATGTTTTTCAAATGTAAATATTGATTCTCTTTTATATCATTATATTATATCTGCAACTATATAAGGAATGTGTATTTAATTTTAACCTAATGTGTATGGCCCCTAGTAGCAAAAATTTAAATTTCCCGCAATTAATTTTTAGAAACTTCAACATTGAAACACGAAATACCAATGATTTTGTATTAGATTATAAGATTAGTTACTTTGATGTCTTTCTGTTGAAGTTGCTAAGGATAATTATGGCCAATTTAAATCTTGCTACTAGAGGGAATATTGTGTTATAAGATTAAATTTATATTATTAGTTTTAAAGTACTAATTCAAAAACAAAAGTATTTTTATTAAATTGTAGATACTATTAAATCACAGCTTTTTTGAAATCTTCGCTTACTTTAAGAATTATCTGTGTTTTATCATTGTAAATGTTACAAAATGAAATTAGCTTTATTTCATTTTTTATATATATACTATTTGTCATATTTTTGAAAACAAATGTGTATACAACTCTTTGCGTTAATGTTCTCCTTAGAGAAATATGTAGATTTATAATATTTTTCTCTTATATGAATTTTATAAAATTTTCAACTTTAAGTCAAATTTTACTTTGTCTAATGCTCTGTTATAATTGTTATTAAAACATAAAAATAGGATTAAGTTTAAAATTCACAAAAAATATTTCTGTAGATCTAATTGCCTGTATTTTCTCAAACTCTCAAACAAAAGCCCGAACTCAGACCGTATAAATCATTTTAAAATATAAAGAATCTCTTCGTAATAAGCGAGATGAAATATAAAAGGCAATATAATGCATCTTTTCTCGTAGGTGGTGTATCAAGCCGTCGCATTACCTCTAATGCTTAGTGATATATACTAATATTAGTTTTTTTTTTTTGAGTAATGGCAATGAATCGGTTATTTAAAAACATTGTACTGAATAAATTATTCAAAGAGGTACTATTGTACTATGTTTCATTCAATTGTACTAAAATAGTACAATAGTACGCTTTGAAGCAACACTACTGACGATTATACGAAGATATGATATCGATGAGTCAATATACAGTGATCGCAGCCACCGTTTATAATCACCGTGATTTATAAATCACATTCACGACTCACGACGTGATTTGAGAATCACCGTTTCGCTCATCACTAACTGAAACTTCCACAGTTGTATATATATTTTAAGAAAAAATTAAACGTTGACACAACAATAGTAATTGTTTTGACCTTTTTGCATTAATTTACAAGCATTTCACTTTCTTCATTCGCAGTTGATGCAAGGGAGACTTTGGCTAACATACAATCATTATTAATAGATGTTTCATTAATATTATGATTTACATTTTCATCAATAACATCATCATTATTCACATGATCATGATCTACATTGTGTTAATTACATTATCATCAGCTACATTATTATTATTTAGATGTTCATCAACTACATTATTGCTAACTACACGTTCATCAGCTATATTATCATCAATTACATGATTATTAACTACACTGTAAAAAAAAAGTTGCCTACAATTTTACAGGTAAATTTGCTTCATAAGGTAAAATTTCTAGTAAATTTCACATGCTGATGTATTTTTCAAAGATTCTACTGTAAAATTCGTATGTAATATTTATATGAACTGTATATTTGCCGAATGCGTACAGTTAAATAACCTAATAACCAATCACATTGCGGCGTATTCAAGTAAAAATAAATATAAAAGATCCTCAAATTTTTACCCAAATTTAAATACCCAAAAAAATTGTCAATTTTACACTTTTAAGTAAATTTTGATAGTGAACATAAAATTGTACATGTTTTTTCCTGTATTTTCCTTTCGAATTTTTTATTACATCTTAAACTTGAAACATGAAAAAGCTATAAATTTTACCGAAATCTTTTTTTCCATGTTAAATATCCTAGAAAAAATATGTAAAACAAAATTTACATGATTTATTGTGGTAAATTCACAACGTTATTACATGTGATATTCCTAATTTACCATGGCAAAATTACTGTAATTTTTTACAGTGTACGTTGTCATTCAAAGATTGAGTACAATTAAGACTAAAATTGATTTTATTATTTGCAGTAGTAAGAAGAACTTCATAAACATAAGACAAGTTACGATTAAATTAGTTCTATTGAAAGGTATGTTGGTTTTGTTAATCAATCTTCAATTACGTCTATATCTGTTATTATTTCTTGGACGATATAAGAACGATCATTAGACTTTTTTATTATACTTTACCATTTTTTGAAATAAAATATTTTCGTCTTTGTTTAAAACAGGCAAATCTGTCGCTAATTTATCATAATGTTCTTTTCGTTTTTTTTTTAATTATTTTCTAATTTAAGTGTTATATTCGAAGCCGCCATAATTTTAAGCATTAAGTTTTCTGTTGTTATAGGAATTTTTGTTTTTTAGCAATTTATTTAAAAGTATAGTTCAGAAGGAGAATAATTTATGTTTGACAATGGAGTATTTCTATATTCTAATAAAAATTTGAGTAATTCAACGTAATTTTTCATTCTTTTTAACATTCTTTTTACTATACCCACATATTTGTCAGCTAATCTGTTGGATTGGTGGTAATGTGGACTAGAAAATTCAATTTCCAGTTCTTTATCAAGTCTTTAAAACATATAGGGGAGGGTGGGGCAAGATGGGGCCACGAGGCATGATAGGGACATCGTCTTATCTACAAAACGGCAGTAAGCATCTGTCAAATAATAGCAGTCCTAATATGGACAAGTGCTGTTTGATGATTGTTGTAATGTAGGAAACTTTATGAACTTGAACTTTACAATTTCTAGAATTTCGTTATTATTTTGATGGTGAGTTCAACGGCCAGTATCGGAAACATAAGTAAATTATTTACAACTATACTTTTTTGTGCTTATTAATTGACATGTATTGCATGTATTTTCTATAGTGTGTATTTGTTTATTTCAAATATTTAATATGTTATTATAACATAACCAGAAAATGTCCCAAAGAGGCAAGATGGGGCTATTGGTATGGGGCAACATGGGGACATCATTATCCCACTCTTCAGTCTGGTCCGTTATGCCTGGATATGCCATTGTGCTTTCTCGAAGACATATTGCCTATTTCTCTATGTTAGGACAAAGTACAGGTTCAATCAAAGCGTAACAATGGAAAGACAACAATCCTTACAAGCACTACGTATAAAAATCTGCTACAAGAAAATAGAAGTCTGGAGAATCCCTAAGGCAACTAGAAGTGCTGAGGGAGAGTTAAAGGAAAAAAATGAAAAGAAGAAAACAGAAGAGATCAAGAAGCCGAATTTTGTAAGGAAGCAAAGAGATAGATTTTTAGAAAATGTCAAGGGAATAATCAAGTTCTGCTGTCGAGGAAGATGACGCTCAATGTTAGTATTGTAAGGGGAAGTATTGGTACAATGCCATGGATGGCGAGGTTGGGTACATGGAGGCTGTGCGGATAACGTGGATGAGTTCGTCTTTATTGTCTCAATTGTGAAGATTAAGTTTAATATTCTTATCGTTACTGTATTTTTTTATTTAAGTAGTTCCGCTTTAAGAGTTAAGCTTTGTTCCTGCATGTTTTTAAGAATATTTTAAGAATCTATTTTTTTACCTATTACCTAGATTTATGGTACGACCCATTCTTAACTCACCTGGAACCCCATCTTGCCCCCATGGTGGGGCAAGATGGTGTATTTACACATTTCTTTTCAAAATTTTCTCACAACATCCGAGTACCATCGAAGAATTGTAAATTCATCATCAGAGATAAATGTTTAAAGATTACAACAAGCGTACTTAGAACCTTGTATATCAATTTGCAATCCTGATGCAGTGTTCTAAAGCTTAATGTTCCCATCTTGCCCCACCTTCCCACCTTCCTACTATTATATGGATTATTATCCGCAAAAAAATTGTCAGGGACTCCAAATCTTGAAAATATGTATTTATAAACTTTGGTAACAGTTTCTGCAGTTTTATTATTAATAGGAATTACTTTTATCCAATGTGAATAAGAGTCTACAATTAGAAAATAATTCTTACTTACTTTATATTCAAGAAAATTCGAGTACAAATATTGCCATGGTCTTTGCCATGGACATATGTTACGTGTTATAAGAGATTCTTTTTTATTAGCTGGCTTATTTATTTGACATGTCTCAAATTCAATTATAATTTTTTCTATGTAAGTGGACATTTTTGGCCAAGACATAATTTGTCTAGCTATTAATTGGATTTTTGTATTCCAAAATGCGGTTCATGAATTAATTTTAACATCTCTTTCTTCAATTGCGAAGGTACAATAACTTTCGTATTATAAAATAACAGATTGTCTGACAAAAATATATTATCTTTTAAATTAAAATAACATTTTAATTCTTTTTCTGAATTTTTTATCAGATTTAAGCCAGTTTGTAGAACAAAATTGTTTAACATTTGAAAGGATTATATCTTTGTCAATGGCATTTTGAAATGTTACTTTTTTTTCTGGTGTAATAGAGACATTAATAAGCAAGAGGGAATGAATAGTGAATTCTAATTCTTCATCAATTGGTGAATTCCTTTTAATATAAGGTCTACTTAAAGTATCAGCTACATACATTTTTGATCCGGAAAAATATTCAACATTTGGTTTATATTTTAATAATTTTAATAGCATTCGTTGCAACCGTTTACTAACATCATCTAAGTTCTTTTTATATATTGGAATTAATGGTTTATGGTCAGTTTGTACCCAGGTAGCACACAATATTTATAAAATATCTATTTTATATTTTACAAATATTATATGTATGAGAAATATTTCCAACATAAACAACACATTTATATAATATTTGTTTATAACTGTGCATATATATTTAAAAATCATATTTATTATACATGGAAACAATATTTATATCACACATTCCAAACCAAAAGTTAACATTCAACATATAAGCAATATTTATAAAATATTGCGAGTTTAATATTGATTGCAAAATATTTTTTGAATATTTATTTTATAATCGTTTTCCAATATCTTATTTTGGTTTTACGAAAATATTTATTTAATATTATTTTATATGGGAAATATAACCATGTATAGCACACAATATTTATACAACATGAATTTAATATTTAACAACTATTATATCTGCATACATGATAAATATTATCAGGTTTTACTTAACCAACAAAAGTAGTATTTCGTTACACTTTGGGATATTCATGTAAAAAACAAAGCACAGATTGGGTTGGTCATAATTTCGGTTATCTATTAAAAATTTTAATTCATGGCTTAACAGCATTTTAATCGAATATCTTAAACATTTATATATAATTCGTGTTCGTAATATTGAAAGAATTAATAATATATTTTTAAGTAGAATAACGCATGTACAAAATATACTCTATTTTAACAAAAATTAATATCTTTCTCTTATTATTTTAATTTGTATTTGAAGTATTAAATTACTGGCTTTAGATTTTACAAATTTTTCATCTGCGGTTGTCCAATCCTACTTGCTGTTTTGAGTCACGTGAGTTAGTGCATATATCGTATCGTAAACAAGCGATAAGCACGTGTGCATCACGTGAGTGGTAAGTGGAGTCATAGCAGTGGTGTGTAGTTTTGTGGTCCATGATTGTGGGTTATAAGAACAGAAGTCGTGAATAAACATTGCACTGGTTATAATTGACAACTGGTAAGTATCGTAATTATAAATTTAATAGGTTAAGAACTGTTACAACGCAGGTGTTACTGCATGTTTACAAAAATAATGTTACAGGATAGAGGTATGTCGTCCAACTCGAAATTGTCATAAGTATCATTTGGTCAAACACACACTTAAAAAATATGAAATTAGCAGCCTACAGAATGGAGATATGCATAACAAATATCAAAATATCGGTGAACATATTGGGGATATTGCAAAATATAGCAAAAACAGCAATTGATGGTAAGAGGAATGGTTACACGATGCAGTACATTAACAAGATTTTTTTGTAGTAAAGATGACAGAAGGATGAAACAACGAGAATGAGACGAATGCTGTTATGACAGCGTTGATACAGGTAGGCAAGGCTTTTTAAAAGTAGACAATAATTGCAATAATTATATACATGTTTTGTATTGTTTTATTTAAATTTTGTTTCCTTAATACAATAGTTGCATAAAAACTTCCATCAAGGTTTAAAATACTGCCAAAAATATATATTACGTGAATATTTCGATTTTAGCTATCAGCGGTCTAAGTTCTACGAGCACCCCAGTTTTAGTGGTAAGTTGTACAGTATATGAGTAGTAAGATGTTTTTATACAAAAGTTGATGTGTTGCAGATGTCTTGAGGCGATTGTTGGTGTGGAATATTTGCTGATAAACAATGTCCAATTGTTGTATAAAATTTAATCCAGTTGCCACAAGAATGAGATCGACATATGAGGGTACCAGATGAATCATTAAAAAGACAGTATCAGTATACCTAGCGCAATCAAAATCTTGTATATCTAAGTAATGTGCATTTGAATTATTTAATCTTTGAAATAAAAAAAATTAGCACACTTTTTTATCTTGTAGAAGTATGCGTCCAGCATAAACCTTTTTTTGTATATGTATGTTGTTAATATGTAGAGTATGTTAAGAATTACTGGTTATCTGTGTTGCTTAAATATTGTTAATCATATTTTTTATTTTGCAGTAGAACCTCTCTTACCGGAATTATTATTGACAAAAAAAGTTCATATGTAATATTTTATGTCTTCTCGATTATCAGGATTTTTCATTATCCAGACCATGTTAACCTTCAATTAGTCCGGATACTGGAGGTTCTACTGTACATAGGAATGGTGTTGTGACATAATCTCATATGTAATTTTTCTAAGTTTTACAGCAATAATTAGAAAGTGTTTATTGGCGTCAACATCCTAACTGAAATCACACTCGATTCCAAATTGTTTCCTATTCGATTTGAGATCAGATTTGAGTTCTGATATTTAAATCAATGCTTTATAATTATTGTTGCAAATGGAAAATCATATAGCAGATACTTTCACGAGACCATCCACATGTATATGGATTAGCAATATTAAAGCAACATAAGAGAACCAGTATTTCTCAATATGCTCTATATATTAATTACAATATTTTCGAAATAAAAAAAAATCTGCCATTTCCTACATGGAATATATATTTGAAAAAAATATTATACCTATATAAGAAATAAATATATACTACATATGTATTGGATAATATGCGAGAAATATTAGTTAGCAATATTTATGAAATAAAAAAAAATCTGTCACTTCCTATATAAAATATATATTGGCAAAAAAATATTTTACTAATATTTGGTGCTACCTGGGTATAGTCACTTCTCTACCCTCTCTTTAAGTTTTTTATGTAATGATACTGGCACTTTTTTTTGGATTTTGTGAATTGCAGAATTTTTGAATACAGCCACTGCTCTCAAATATTTAAAAAAATTGATTATAAAGATCATTTTTACATTTTGGTAATTTAAAATCATCAAGTAATTGATTTTCAATAGCATTGAGACGACATATAAGCTTAAATTTTATACAATCTTTTAAACCTAATATGGGTTCAGAATCAAGATCCATAATTAAAAATTTTACATTGTGAGATCTGTTCTTAAATTTACATTGTAAGGTTATTTCACCTAATACATTGGTTTTAAAATTTTCCATATGAAAGAATAATGCTTTTTGCCAAGCATTTTCAATATTTAATTTGTTAACAACTTGAAGAGGTAAAACACTTGATTCGGCACTTGAATCTAATTTGAATTTAACATAAGTATTATTAATTAAAATTTGTTCATACCAGCAAGTTACATTAAAAGATTTGGCTTTCTGTTCATAAATGACAATAGGTTTATCTTGAATTGAATCATCTTCTGTATCTAAAATATTGGAATTATCTTCGGTAGCTGTCTTTATTTCTTCTATCTTTTCATTCTTTGTATCTTCTATTTTCTTTAGATTTGTTTGAGTTTGCGTCTTGGAATCTTTTGATTTATGAGTGGATGCTTCATTTCGATCTTTTGTACGACACATTTTTGCCAAGTGGCCCTTCTTTTGACATGCAGCACCAGTTTTATTGAATGCCGGACATTTTCCTCTTGTGTATTCAAATCCACATTTTCTACATTTGTACGCTGCTACTGAAAGTGTATTAACTGGTTCTTCTAACGTTAATAGTTTAATATGTTGTTCAGATAATTCTACTGATTTGCAATATTCTTGTATCTTTTCAAGGCTCATATTAGGTTCTCTAATTAGTCTTTGTTGTATTTGTTTGTTGTGAATTCCTAAAATCACTCTGTCTTTTAACATTCTGTCCATATATGACTGTTTGCAATTGTCCTTTGTACACATAAATTCACAATTAGCTGCCTGCTTTTTTAACTCAGTTGTGAAGGAATCAATCGTTTGATCTTCTTTTTGTACAATACTATTAAACTTAAATGTTTCCATTGTGACATTTTTCTTAGGTAAAATATATTCGTCGAAGCACTGTATGACATTTTCTAATTTCTTTGCATTTGGGAAAAGTATTGCAGATACCAAGTCGTCTTTCTCCTATTACATGTAAAAGTAAAGCTATTTTTATATCTTCTTGTTCCTTACTTTTTCCTGATGCTAACATAAATATTTCGAATCTTTATTTCCATTTCGGCCATGCAGTAAAATCTTTTACGGAAAATGATTCTGGCGGTTTACACTCCATTTTGTCCGTTTTTTTTTTTTTTTTACTTATTAGTTGCAGTTAGTGATTGTTGTAATATTTCTAGCAATTACACTTCTAATTCACTTTTTGTAGTTTACTTTTGACACCATGTTTTGTTTATTAATTTTATTGTTTAAGAAAATACAGAACAAGTATTACAGAACAAATACCGTGTGGCACAAACGAGAAGCCATCATCGTCTTCTTCTTGCCGCTTAGTTATACCAACTCCCAAGAACCCAAAAACCCACTACACAATACTCTGTTTAGCCAGAATTGCCACTGTAACTACCTACTCCTGTCACAACCAGCCCCAGCTTCCCTTACGTAATTTTGTTGATACAAAAGTCAACTTGACCATTAAATTGTAAGACCTGTTTACTAGCATGTACCATTTAATACTAAAAAAAATGTTAATTTAATTATGAACTTATGATTACTTCCAAAAACCTCACGTAATGTAGCATACAAAACTGAAACTTAACTATTACTTTCGCTTAATTTTATAGCTAGTATATAATAGTTTCCAAGTAAAATTACATGTTTATCGAATATAACAAAAATGTTGTCAGTATAGGTTTTTAAATGTAATAATAATCTTAACTTAAAATTAACTAGCAAAGTCATCGTAATGTAGAATTAATATTCTACGATGTTCGCCAAATTTAAAATCGAGGTAATGTAATAAGAAACATGTTAATGTTTTCATTACGTTTGTTTTCTCTCAGTGTAGAACCCATAATTTAGCCAAAAATCGAGTGCTCCCGCACATCTTGCCTAACTCTGTATAATAAGAAAATACCTTAGAATACTTACATTTTGTGATTGCTTTCCTGTTATCTCTTAACTGTTTGAACACAAAGTTTGTTTTCAATACATTTTTTTTTTCTGACGGTTAGATTTTATCCAGAGAAATATCTCGGTTAAGATTTGCAGTTTTATTTCCTTTAAAAGAAGATATATTTCTGTTATTTACGTACGTTTATTTTTTTTACGCTTTTCTATATACACGTAGGGAAATAGCAGAAACTCTAGTCACAGATGGCATAAGAAAAAAATTTTCAATATCAAGCAGAATCTTGTATTAGATATATCATCATTTGTCAATATGACGAGGTACTGTCAATGCTATCGGATAAAAACGGCACGATGACTTATTGTAAAAAGGATATAAACTTTTTTTTTTGTTGCGTTTCCAACACCCGCACTGTCGGCGGAGAAAACGTTGGGTTTGGTATGGAAATGTTGATTTGTTTTCAGCGTTTTATGTCATCGTATAATCCGAGCATTCCTGTTCCAGGGAAACGTCGCGCAGTACTTTTCCAATTGCCTATTCTGTCATTAACGCTGGCGGTAGCTTTTTCTGTTTTGGTTTTATTTAGTTGGCGGGACGGCTAACGGCATCGTGTGATCTTTATTTCAGATAAACCATAATATATAACCTAGCCAATTCGGGGAAAGTTTGTTTCGCGCGAACTTTGCCGCACAATTGATGTCGAATTGAAGGATGACAGTTCAATGTGTTACCTAATCGATAAAATTTATATAACACGAGACGTAGAATCACGCTTGGAGATCAGCTCTGCAATCGTTTGTCTTTTTCAACTATCATACATTCGACTATCACCGATTCGCCTTGTAATTGGGGCTCACACAACAAAATTTCGTATTTATATACGTAATAAGAATATAAAAAAGGGAAGTTAATAATTAAGAAAATCTAATAAATCTAATCACGGTTAAAACCGTATTTTTTAAAGACGTCAATTGTTATATGTGGAAGATAAAATAGCAAATACTAATAATAATAAGTATGCTTCAACAATGAAAATATTTTCTTGCAATGCGTATATTATTTAGTAGTATTAAGTTAAAAATTGCCAGGAAAAATTATATTATTATTCACAAAATGACATTAGAAATATAATTACTTATCATTAGAGAGCGGATTATATGCACAGTGCATATATTTTATTTTTTGCATATCTTTAATTATAGACGTATTACACTAATTGAACTTAATTAGCGCTAATTAGTGATTGCATATATTGCATATTTAGGCATTTCTATGCATATTTTTACAAAAGTTGCATATATTGCATATTTAAGCACTTTCTTATACTTTCTATTAGTAAAAGTTCCTAGTAATTCCTAATGTAGATCGACAACCGACATTTCTCAGAACGATAAATCTTTTACATTGGTTTCTCTAACACTTTTATCCAAGAACTGCACGTGTTTACTTTCACCTAGCAGAAGGGATGTGGTAAATACGTTTTATTATTATTAATTCCCAAATAAACTATTCATTCATTGAATATCTTTGAGCGAAACAGCATATGTAATTGTGTTATGTTTTTAAATACTCTGCGTACATACAATGAGTATAGCGAACAAAATTTCTTTATGGATTAAGCCATATCCTGAACTGGTAAAAGGATGGCGGCAAAATATTTTGTCGAGCCTGCAGTAAACTGGTAAGTTTAATTTTACTAAAAGCTTTACAATTTTTTTTTAAATTCTTTAAATTTTGATATAAAATGACAATTGTTGTTGTAGGTGTCTTCTGAGAGAAAATACCTGATTGATCAACACGCTAAAACTCCATCACATATTTGAAAAATGTGAAAAACTAAAGCGATCCGCATGTGTGCAGCAATCTATACGTCAATGTGTAGCATCAACTTCACGAAACTCAGAACAAGAAGAATATAATACGGATCTGTGTAATGCATTAATTTCGTCTAACATACCATTAGCAAGATTAAATAATGTTAATTTGAAATCATTTCTGCAAAAATATTGCAAACATAATATACCTGACGAAAGCACCTTACGAAAAAATTGTCACATCTTGTTACCAGCAAACAATAGCAGAAATTCAACAATTGGTAGGGAATAATTTTATTTATATCATAAGTGTGGCCGTTATATTGCCCATTTGTTAATAGAGATTCTTAATGAAGATATTGTAGGTAAATAATATTTAATTTATTGTAAAGAACTTCAAAAAACAAATAATGTGATAATTGCCCAATTCGTTCAAGAAAGTTTATCAAATTTCTTTTTACCTGGAAGTATACCTTGTGAAAAAAATTTACTTATGTTGTCCAACGCTACACCATACATGATAAAAGCCGCGCAAAATTTTTTTTTTTTTTATAATAACATTATTCATACCGCTTATATAGCTCATGGGTTCAATCGTGTAGCCGAAGACATTAGGAATCAATTCCCTTTGATTAATGATTTAATTAGCAATGTCAAAAAAGTATTTTTAAAAGCATCTTTACGAATCCAATTTTATAAGGAGCGACTTCCCGGTGTTAAGTTGCGTCCTGAACCGATTATTACGAGATGGGATACATGGTTAGAGGCTGCAATTTTTTTCGCCGATAATTTTGAAGGAATAAAAAATGTAATCCTTGAAATCAGTGGTGACTGCATTGCTCTAGAAAACTGTAAAAAGATAGTAACATCAACAGAATTGCTAGAAAACCTTTTGTATATTAAGTCAAATTATAGCTTTGTTTCAAGTTCCATTCGTAAACTAGTAACGCAAGGGATGTCGCTCTCGGAATCAGTCGAAATAGTAGACGAATTTGATATGCTATGTAAGAAGGTTAAGGGTACAATAGGTAATTCTATATACGATAAATTTAAAAAAGTGATAAATAAAAATGCGGGGTATTTGAAATTGAAGAAAGTTAAGAAAATTTTGGAAGGTGAAACAGTAAATGATTTCGACTTTAATTTTAGTTTAGAATGTATTGCAAAGTTAAAGAATGCACCAATTACATCTGTGGATGTTGAAAGAAGCTTTTCTATTTCGAAACATATGTATTCTGATAGAAGACAAAACTTTCTTTTACACAATTTTGAAAAGCATTCAATTATAAATTGTTTTAGAAATACTATGAGATTCAAAAATATTGTTAATTCCGCTCCTATAGACAGTAACAGGGGTGTAGGTATATGCCGCGTGTTTGTAATGAAGGTTTGAACTAAGTCAGTGTTGGAACATAACAAAGTAAACGGATCTGTCATAAATAAGGAAAACGTAACCTATATTTGAACTCGCATTATATAAACGACTATGGATTGGTGTTTCTCCTTGTAAAAATGAAATGTAATTAATGTAACGTTACTAAATTATGATTTTATAATTCAATACTAACTGGTGTTTAACTAAATTTATTTATTACTTTAAATTATAACATACAATTAGTATAATTATTATGTGACAAAACTGCATCTCTCTTCTATGGTATGCATGCGGTTTCTATAGATCCTATTTTTTAGATAGCCAAACATGAAGTAATCTAATGGGGTTAGATCAGGCGACCTTGGTGGCCATCTTTGTGCTCTAACGACCCTGTCAGCAAAAAACTGTTGAAGATATTGACAGGTTTGTCGAGCAGTATGTGCTGGAGCATTATCGTGTTGAAAATAACCTGCTTCAAGCTCATTTTCTTGTAACTCTGCAATAAACAATTCCAACATCTGTTGGTAACGTTGGGCTGTTACAGTTTCCTCGAAGAAAATTGGCCCTATTATTCGTTGCCTGGACATAGCTAACCAAACTCCAACTTTTACGGGATGCAATTGCGTTTCTCGAAATTCGTGTGGATTTTCTGCAGACCAGATGCAATAGTTTTGTAAATTGGTATAGTCTATTAGATAAAACCAGGCTTCATCAGAGAAAAATGATTTGTTTAGCAAGTCATCGTCCCTTAAATTGTTATTAAACCAATGACAATATTGCAATCGCCTATCGTCATCTAATGGTAATAATTCCTGTACCGTAGAAACTTTATAGGGATGAAAATGTAACTTTCTTTTGACAGCTCATTGCGCTGAAGTGTATGATAAGCCTATAAAATTATAAATGTAATAAACTATTTCACTTAATGTTAGTATTGATTTTTTTTACCTATTTGTTGAGCTAATTACCACAGATAAATTCCCTTATTTTCTTACAGTATTCAGAAATACTATTGTTGGTGATATTAGATGTAAATATAAACGATTTGAAAAAAAATTATAAGACAAATAATCGAAAGATACTACAACACGCACGCCAATGTCGCTAAATGTCAAGAAAATTCATTTAATGTATGAAATTTGTATGTAGCTAACTTCGCTCAATAAATTGGCAATAAATATAGATAATTTTTTCCGGAAAACAGTTTTTTTCTTACGACAATCATTTTGAATCTCATAGTATGTTGTGAAAAAAAGTTAAGGTTTAAATTTCTGCTCTTATTTATTTATGTAAAATTTTGCATATTGTCGTAATTTTTTTGCGTATATGCCCCAGGTTTAAGCATATTTTCTCAAAAATCGATGCATACATATGCGCATATATTCCAGTTTTTCTTTGCATATAATCCGGTCTCTACTTATCATAAAAGTTAAGCAGCTTATTATAACATGCAAATACTAGTTACTCAATACCTACTGAGATGTAATTCATTTCAAAACAGTTTGTATATGGGTATTTTTTTTCTCTGCTGAGCAACCTCATCTTCGAGGCTTATAATTCACAAATACAAACGAATACGAAACACTAATGGTGGTCATTAGCGAATGGCAAGGGCATATCAATTTTGCTCGCGTTATTACGTTATCCAAAACAAAATTAAGGCATTACTCCCTTGGGCACGGCACATCAAAATATTATAGGTAATCGATCTGTTTTTGAAGTTCCCTTTCGGTGGCTTAAAAATACACAACTATAAAGCTAGGTATAACAGGCGAGCGTATGAAAATGTAATTACCGCAGAGGACCGCCGGTTTTGAAAAACCCGCTAATAATAACAAGTTTAATTACTTTTGAATTGTTAAAGTTTAATACGATAAGCTTTCGAGAAGTTGAAATTATTCTCCTACAGTTCTTTTCAAAGTGGCAACATGAAACCCTTTAAAAATATAACTAAGGTGTTTGGGCGAAACTATATATTTCTCCTCTAATAAAGTTGAGATTATTAACGTTAATGTAACCAGACTTACGTAAGCGACTGGGATGTAGTTGGCTCTTCGTACATTTTCAAACTATTCTTCGGTAAACAGAGACGTACTGGCTCCTGGATCACCATTTTCTAACGCACAAGTTGTTTAAGCGTTACATTATATATCATTTTAAGCAACCAACGTTATTAAAAAATATTTTATGTATACATGCATGAACTAATGAAGTAATTCTAATTCTTAATAAAATTAATAATATAAATATATTTGACAAGTAAATTAGGAATCAAAAGAATCACTGAAGGTATGTCAAAATTCCGTGCAAAGGTGATGTTCCCCACCTGAAATTATTGAAACCTGATTATTGTATATATAAATACTGTTTGCAAACAAATGTAATAAAAGGTCTGTTCCAACAGGCATTTTGCGTACGGTTCCTGATCATCGTGAACCAATCGTACAAAAGATTCGAGTTATCTGATTAGTTCATGTGATCAAGAACCGTACGAAAACTGCATGTTGGAACAAACCTATAGTATGAAAAATTTTGCCCTTATCTCATTTAATGCCGCAGTGGTATTTTCAAGGATTGCTGCTATATGTGTATGTGTAGTCAAATTAAATTAATTAAATTAAAGGGTGTTTCACCAGCATGGAATTAATCTATAACTCGTAAATAGTGACAAATAGAAAAAGTTTTTATGAAGTGTTGTAGAATGTTTTCATAGGATGATATTTTATAGGAAATTGGTACGACGGAATAAAATTCAGTTTCCCTATAAACAAACCCACAATTTATTAAATTGCATTTACAACTTTAATATAACTCTTGTCTATAAACAAAGAAACGACATTTGAAGTTTGTTCCAATAATACCATTTCCATTATACAAATATAAATTGTATCTGTGTTTCTTATCCCTGTGTTAAAGAATTGGAATTATATATCTGTAATAGTAGCCGACTAGTTATTAAAAATAATACTTAAGTTGTGATGGGAAAACATGATTTAATTGACTCCGTGTGGAAGGGTTCATATCAGTATGCTCATCCTTTACAAACTAGAGGAATCAACTAATCGCCTTGCCTGTAAGAGGCCTAAATATGTACGTGTAGCTACACCAGCCGAAATGGCCATATTGAACAAAAACTGTGTCCTGAAATAATCGAAGAAATCATTGTTCACATGAAATAATACATTAAAATTGGCCCAAAGCACGAGTTCAACAAATCAATGAAAAATATTTTATTAAAGGAATTTATTGAATAATAAATAAATAACATTGTATTAATGAAATCAAAATCATTGAAAATGAAATCGTAATTTGATTGGCTCAATCATATATGGTATTGTTGTTACGAACGCCAGTTTTGCTTTAACAACTTTATTTTTGGTTTACTGAATGACCGCAAGTTTTTAAATATGAACGACAGTAGAAGACTGAAGAACGGCATCAATACAATGAATATTACTTATTGATATGCTAATCGCAAGTGGTTGACCGACTTAATGTATGTTATTCATCATCCTAATAAACTTTTAAAATGTTTGTTCTTCTAATCAAAAATAATGAACTTAATTCACTGATGCAATAAAATCGCACTTTATTCTCTCAATTCACCGTTGAGGTAAGCTTTATGCTTTTATTTAATTGATGATATTTTTAAAGATTATAAATGGTGTTTTATAATGGATTAGGTTGGTACGTGAATGAACATCGTGTAATGTAATAAGAACAATTCCTTTATATCAATTGCAACCTAAATTAAAAGAAACGTGGAAATGGAAGATCAATATGTATTAACTAAAGTGGACTATTATACAACCTGGGTAAATAATAAATCAAAGTTAATATGGAACCACCAAAGAATAAAGATGAGCTAAGAAAAATTTTGAGAATGGTGAATTATTTTTCTAAGTCTATTCCAAACCTATCAGAAATGCATGCACCTTTAAGAAGATGTATTATTTACATAGTTTGGAACAAGAACAATTATAGGAGAATCTCAAAGGTTGTCTAATTATAAGGGCCTGTACTAAAATATTTTAATCCAAAAAAAACCAATTACACTTGCAAGCTGATGCATCTCAAAATGGATTAGGAGCATGTTTAATGCATAATCACGCCCTATTGGATTTCTATCAAAGAGCAGTTAACAGAAAGTAAGAACAGATACGCTCAAATCGAGAAAGAATTGGTCACAATTGCATTTGGTATGGAGAAATTTCATCATTTTGTTTATGGGCAAAAAGTTCAAATACACAGTGATCACAAACCACTTGAAGTGATTATGAAAAGAGAAATACATAAAATTACAAGCTGATACTTTCTAGATTTTATTTACATGGTCCTGTTGAAGACGATGTTGAATTAGAAACGGTTGTTCACAGTATTCCTAAACATTTGGCTGTTAGTCAAGAAATGCGAAACAAAATTATAGAAGAGACATTGGAAGTTTAAGGGAAATTTTGAAATACAGGAAACAAAGGCCTAAAAACAAACAAGATGTTGGTGAATTACTTAAACCTTATTGGAAATTTCAATCAGAAATTACAGAGAGTGATGGACTTATTTTTAAAGGAGACAGATTGTTAATTCCATTAACACTTAGAGAAAACTGAATCAAATTCATGTAGGACATCAAGGAATCGAAAAATGCAAAACTCAAGAGTTGTATATTGGTTAGGGATTAAACCCAATATTTGAGGAAATGTAGGAAAATCCACAGTTTGTGAAAAATATCAAAGAAGAATTAGAAAGAGAGATTGTTGTCGCATCCTATTCCTAAAAGGCCTAGGGAAAAAAAATAGCAACAGATATTTTTAGAATTTGGAAGAATTACTTAGATTATTATTCAAATTGGTTGGAAATTAATTGAACCTACAACTAAAACAGCTGATGAGAAATTTTGCAAATGTAAAGAAATTTTCGCCAGAAATAGAATTCCGCAAGAGATTATATCAGATAATATGCCACACAACATGAATACTTTTCATGAGTTGGTAAAGTTGGGACATCAAGTTAACTAACAACAAGTCCTAAGTTTCCACTAGCATGGCAGAACTAGTTGTTCAAATTGCTAAAAATATATTTAAGAAAAGCATTTGAATTAAGATCTGATATTATATGAAATGTTTAATCGAATATAAGAAACACTACCTAATAGAAAGTCTATAGGGATTTCGCGAGCACACGCAATGTTACGTTAGACTATTTAGAACTAAGCTAGCAATTCAGATTAAATTTTTAATACCAAAGTTGATAAAGAAGTAAAATAAAGAAAGGAAGAAAAACACAAAGAACGAAAACATATTTCAATAGATATTGCGAAAGATATGAAACCATTAGAACCTAGACAGAATTCACTATAAGAAAATATAGAACTTGGCACAATGGAAGAGTTATTTAAAAACACCCATACTCCGAGATCATTTATTGTAAGAAACTCCAGAATGTGAATACAGAAGGAATAGAAGGGATTTGAAATCATTCATCTAACAGTTATGTTTATACAGGTATAATGAAATTGATGACAGCCATGAACCAGGCCTGAAAATGAAACACCATCAATTCTTCCATCCCCGACTACCCCAAAACCCTAATGATAGAACTGTACGTTCGAAACGACTGCCAATCAAAATTTAAAGATTATGTTACACTTCTCACAGAAAAAATCGGGACACACATCAATCGTGAAATTTAAAATTTCTTGGTTGTAAATGCAGCTTTCAGAGGATATAGCACTTATCAAAGCCATAAATCACTTTTTTTGTGCGTATTATTGCGATCAAAGGTTAAAGACTAAAAATTTAAACAGAAGTATAAATATATATAGAGAAAAAAGGTTTATACAAAAAATAAACACATTGGAAATTTCCGTGAATTCCTTAGAAATACCGAATACGGAAATATTAATGCAAAAAAAATACATAACAAATAAAAGGCCTCCTGAGTACACGGCAACCATTTAGAAAACACATATATATAATATAATATATATATATATTATGTATTTAACTTGTTTGATGTTATGTAGAGATAATTCTTTTTAAGAAAACATATGGCGATGGGATTTAAAATTAATGTTACCTATTACTACGATATTAGTTACTTAGTTTGATTTATGCTCGCGAGTATTGCTTTAGCAATAGACAATATGTCAATCAGGCCTCCTGAGTTTTTGAACAATGTGATTTCACATGATTAATTACACTATATTGATGTATCATTATTGTCGTTTAAGTATTTTAAATATTGTATTTAACAAAATATTTTTCTATGTTACCCAAAACAGTTTAAGATTATTTACATTTTTTACAGCATTAATTTCCGCAAAGAAATTATTTTTTTATACCCTCCTTTATTGTGATTTTCAAGAATATAATCTTTAACTATCGCCTGTGTAATCCAATGTCGTTCTATTTTACTGAAAATAATAGCTAACACATTCAGTCTGTAAACACAAGCTTCAGGCAGTAGCAACGAAAAAAGAATAATGTAGTCAAATTAAAAAATTAATTTTTTAGCACTAACTGAGATTGACGAACAATATGCTTGCTTACAATGTTGGTTATGTATTTAAATCAAATAATATTTAAATGATTGTTAATAAATCTGTCCTTTTGTAAAGAGACCCAGTGTTGGCCACTATCTACAAGAAATGAGATCAAACGACGTCAGATTACACAGGCGATAGCTAAAATATATTTCCTAGAAAATACAATAAACGGAGGTATCAATAAAATAAATAATTTCTTTTGACGAACTTAATTGCTTTATTTAGAGAATTTTATAAATAATCTAAACCTGGTTTTGGTATTTTTTTATAGATAGAAGGAAACTTTTATAGTAATACAAAATTTAAGAATATTAACAACAATAGTAAATTAATAATCATAATAGTGTAAGTCAATAAAATCTGGGAAAATCACATTATCCCAAACTGAGGAGGCTGACTGACGTATCGTACAAATCGAAGTAAGTAAACAAATATCAAAGCAGCACTACAAGTAAAAAATATTAAATAATAAAATCTCATCACCACATGTTTTCCTTAAAAAGAATAATCATCTACATAAACAATCCTAAACAAGTTAAATACATATATATATATCTAAATGAAGCCGTCTAAATTCAGAGTTCCTTTCTGTTGTTAATGTAGTTTTTTTTTCATGAGAATTTCTAAAGAAAACGCCGCCACCGAAACTCGATTTGTTTATTCTATACATGAACCTTTTCTTCTCTCTACTATATACTTTATTTTTCTGTTTAAATTTCTAGTCCGTTACCATTTGATCGCAGTAATATACATAATTAAAGTGATTTATGGCTATGATTAAGCGAATACGTCCTCCGAAAGTTGCATTTAAATACAACGAAACTTTTAAAATCTGAATTGCTGCGTTGTCCTGATTTTTTCCTGTGAAAGTGTACTAAGTTACGCTATAAGTGTTCGTATGTGTGCTACTTCTTTAGGACCAGTCTAATACAAAGACAACGCTTCAGCAGAATTGTATATTGTTCTTTGGTTTACACAACGTTTACACTTCTCACATTGACCCGCCATGCTTTGTCTTTAAAACTAAACTCCTCTTGTACTACTACCAACTACACAAATTCCCTACTCTTAAATATATAACAATAAGCCTTCTTAATAAAAAGAAAAAAGGAGATGTATAATATACTTATAGGCAACCATGTAATAATATGACCCAACCGACACAAAACAAAGGTTGTACCCACAGCAAGTTCCCTCGGTTATTATAAAAGTATAATCTATCCAGTTTAATCCATGTAAATCAGATATAAAAAAAAAAAACCATACCTGCATTAGAACAAAATCAGGATGTCTTGCCTAACAAAGTATTTAAAAGCATATGACCTCAGTGTATGCAGGATTGAAAGGGTAAATAGTCTTATACAATAAAAGGATTTCCTAGTACTTTTAGTGCCATGTCAAAAGCAATTTCACCTTTCGTAAATGATATTTCCTTAACCGTTCGCGCACGAAATAACAATCGTAATCAAATGACTTATTTTCCCTTGAAAAATTTCCCTTGTATTTCCTCCGATACAAACAGTCGCTTTATATTTTCCCTTCTAGTTTAAAGTTTTTCCTCATTCCAAAAACTCCCTTAGTGTTCTTCCTTTCCTCTATTTTTGCGTGCCTTAAAGAGTGCAAGTTGAGGAGATAAAACTTTCGGAACAACGGGCGAATTGACGGATAACGCGCCATCATAATGAAAGTTTCAAGTCCGCATGGTCCTTGCCTCAGTTACTTTATTTATATTGTCTATTTTTTTCTTCCTTTTTTGTCTCTTCATTCCTCTTCAGACGAGGGAAAAGAGAAGATGTTCGTCAAAATTGGAATATTCAGCACTCGGTTTATGCACGGTTAAATATTTATGCATCCGTATTAGTTCATTAAGGTTGCAAGGATGTGCTAGCCTTGAGAGAGAAACAACTAATAAAATGTATTGTACACTTGGGAAATTAATATCAAGTGTCTTAATCCCGACCTCCTGTACTACAAACGGCCGCATTATTTTTCACAGTCTGTGACCTAACATTATAGTGTAAGTAACAGTAGCCCGAGGCGTTTTCTTGTTAAAACATTGAAGCATAAAGAAAATCCAACCGCGCAAGAGACGTTTCGCGCAACAGTGCTGCTAATATATCGTTTTAATTTACATACAATTCTACAAATCATTATTTCTTACAACTCTCTCCTTTTTATTACCGCGTCTTTTCGCTTTTTTTTTTTTTTATACACTTCATACACTACGTACTAAACCTGGAATTTAGGTACGTTGCTAATACACAGTAGCGAATGTGGTAATTTAATATTCTCACCCGCAAAGATACGCTTAACTTGCGGCGATATATTCCTCTGCAATTTATTGTACGAGAAATCCAGAAGCCTCCACGTTATAAGAAAGCCCGATTCGTTAAATATTCATTTTTAATTCAAACTTTCAGGATCGGACCCTGTTGACGTTATTTTTAATTAATGAGAAATATTTAAATAATAGTAAAAAAAAGAAAATATGGGTTTTAATAACATAAAAGTTTTACCCCTGTTTCATACAACTGCAAGAACTTCTGGTAATAAACAAAAAGAATGAGTCCTGCAAACTTCTTCTAGATCCCTCACCACAAACTGCACTAAACTGGACGTACGTTTCAATAGCAAAGCTATCATCATCAGCAGAAACATTCAACTGAATAACCACACTAAAACTACCATAATTTATACCTAAAAAAAATGACCACGGTCATGGCTAACTGCCGTCATGCTTAACTAGTCAGTAATCAAAAATACTCCCAAACTGTGGTACTGGTAATGCTGTAGACTTCTCCTAGACCCCTCACCACAAACTGCACTAAACTGGACGAACTGCTGTGGCAACCCATTTACCGCGAATGTATTTTATGTTGCATATTTGATTTGCTTAAAACTCCTGAATCATTGTATTGAGAAATTTTCATAATAATGTTTATATTTGTATAAATTTAGTTAATGATTTGATTGTACGATTTATTTAATTATGTGTTCAGTTTTTTTATATTAATTTTATTTATTTAGATGTCTAGCATTGGCTAGTTCTGCTTAATGTTTATTCTAGTAGATTTTGTCGGTGATTTGTGCGGCTGCGTTGTACGTAGTCGCGAGTAGGATTTTTGTAAGAATACGATTGTAGGAATATTGTGAGGCAGTTCCTTGATAGATATTAGCGTGAGTACTTGTATCTTTAAATCATTGCTGCCATTTTGTATTTCATTTTGATTTCGTAATTTTAATTCGTATTAATTGTCTTTTATTTTATCCATCAAGGAATTCGCTTAATAATAATTGTTATTATATTGGTGTGTGCACACTATAGATGTAAGATCATTTATTATTTTTGGTCGGGAAAATATATTTTCAGTTTAGTTTTTTTTTTTTCAATTTCCCCAGTGACCAACTATATTTATTTCATATTTTATAAATATTTAAAAAATATTAAATGTTTCTTGAATATTAGTTATATTCATATAATATGCATAAAATATATTATGAAAACATTTAAAAAATATATATGTTATGTAGCATTAATAATATTTTATTGCAAATGTTTTCTCAATATATTTTTCATAACTCTGCAAGAATATTTTGCTTTCTATTTCTGTAAATATTTATTTCATATAAAAAATAAAGATTGAATTTTTGCTTTTGTACATTTGGTGCGTAGGACGAATAATATAAAATGGGTAAAATATGCATACATATTAAGTAGGTATGTACCTATTTAAAATGATAGTTTAAAGATTAAATTAGATAATATATATCTAATATGATTTAATTAGTATCAAAGTTGAGTGCTGCAACTTTTCTATTAATATATCTGTGTTTTGTATTATATTATTTGTAATATGTGTAAGTTGCAAACGTCAACACAACACCTCTATTCATTAGGTGCCGGTGTTATATGATTTAGTATTGTTTATGCGTCTATGGATTAGGTACATAGAATGCATACGCGCACGTGCGTATCATCAACGTTTTCATTCGTTTGTCCGTTACAAGTTATAGTTTTATAATAGTATACGATTAGGGCAGATTAGGGTTAACTGTGTAATTGTGACTACGAGGTAAGCAAAACTTTGAACATGTCATGCCATTTATAAGATAATTGGAATGCTCAATATCGTTATGTACAGAAATCGTTTAATAATATAATTGTAGGAATTTTATGCATCATATATGTACTGCATCTACCAGATAAATTGCTAGTTGATTTGCTTAAGAGATTCATCTCGGTAGATAAGCGTCATAACCTAATAGAGGTTAGAATACGTTGTGTTATTTTATTGTTTGTACGTAGAATGTTTTCAAATATTATGAAATAAAGTAAAAATAAGTATCGTAAGTATTAGAATGTAGCTACCACTCCAATTATTGTAAATGCTCCAAATGTGTTAGTAGGTGTTGATAATGTTGTACGATGTTTTATTCATGGTATGATCTAATACAATTGGCATTGTTTTAGAGGCCACAAGGAAACGCCATGAGAGCGCCACTACCGAAGATATGAAGAAAGCCATAGGGTTGTACCTGGCACCAGCCAAGGCTAGACTTAAAAATGAGTATTTTTCATTTTTATTGGCTTATTCAAATAAAATGATAATAAACACGTTTGTTTTTTATTTAGAACACTTCAATTAAAAAATAGTGATTAATTTGATAAACCTTCAGTATGCCTTAAAAGATGCCAGAATTATTGATTATTAACTTGTATGGTGAATGTGAAAAAACAAGTTCTTGCCTTTTACACAACTCTGTGTGTTTCAACTTTTCATTATCGACGTTATACATTCTAAATAACCAAGAACAATTTTAGTTCATTTTGACAAATTAAATAGATTGCATAAAAAAATCTCGATTTTCATATAAATATTTTACAAATATTTTAGAAAAAATATAGCGTTTACATTAATTTTAAAATATGGAATAAATATTTTATCTATATTTAGAAAAAAATATGAAAAATATATTCAAAAACCTCTCACGAAAATATTTATAAAAATATATTTTCAAAATATCTAGTAATATTTCTGGCTGTTAGGGTTAGTTCAAAAAATTAATTTTTTCGTTTTTTATTTTCCTGTTTCATTTTAATTATTAATCACCTCGGGTTGGGTGAATAGAAGCATTGTGCTTGCATTTAGTTTTTCATTCTTGTTAATTTAACTAGAAAATTGTCCACATGTAATTTAGTTTTGTGTTATTTTTGAAACCACGTGGATTGATTTTGGTATAATAGATTCTATCTTCTTGAACAAACTTATTTTTTGCTTTCATATAGGAAATAGCATTGTCCTATTGTAATTTACAATCACGTGCAGTTTTTAAATTTAGGCCAGAACCCTCTTTTCACGGTTTTTTTTCTGCAAAATTTATAAATTAATTTTTTTTTTTATATATAATAAATTTTGATTGTTAATTAACGTCGTTGAGTTAAAAATTTCTGTTCTTTATTTTAAGTTAAACCTTTTCAATTTTTGAGGTAATTAAGAAAGTCAGTTTTCTTTCACTCACATTTACTTTTCGCGGTTGTATGTATGTATTTTTAACTTATATCATTAAAAAGTAGTTTCATATAACGTGTGTTATTTTCTATACATTTATTTTTAAGTTACCTATGTCACTATCACATATCAATTGCTATTTACATTGCAATATAGATGATCATTCTGAAGATGCAGATAGTTTCGATAGCGAAAAGTTATAACTAACATATATTTAAAAAACGTATAGTTGTGTTTGACAAGCAAATATTTTTAGGGTGTTTTACTTAACTCTTAAGTGTCAATTTTTGACTTTTTAGTACCACACATTGCTTAGTTTTAGGTTGAAACTGTGTCCTGCAACTGCTTGTGGTTGACGTATCGTTTTCGCTCGTATGAGATATCTTTGAAGCTGCTGCTTATATTGCGGTTGAGCTAGTTAAACTACAATTTCAGCTGAACAGCAACATTAGTAGCAATACCTAAAGATGTCTCATTCAAGTGAGGACGAAATATCGGTCACAGGTATTTGCAGGACACGGTTTCAACCCGAAAACTAAATAACATACTAAATAAGTATTATGCAAAATGGACTTTACACACAACATAAACTGAACATCCAGATACATTCAAATATATATTATCAGTACCTATTTTAAATATACATTAGATATAACAAATAAAGCACTTTTATATCCTTTTCGTCATCGTGTCGATGTAACGTTGATATCGCCAGCATATACCTATATTCAATATCGCTAGTATATTCTCAGAACGTGTACTTGTTGCGGACATAAGTCTCAACTTGTAAGGCAAATATGCAAAGCACTGGACATATTACCAGGCCTGCGATATGTACATAATCTACATTGCATTGAAGTACTTGATACAATAATTGGTTTCTTGGATGGACATTGCATTTGCAAAAGAGTCTAAAGGTAAACCCACCATATTAACAGAACCGATTTTGATAATATTCGGGAAAGAATGGAACATTAGTCCTCATAAATCGCCTGCCAAAAATAATTAGCCAGGTAATCTTGACTTTTTCTATAGGTTTACATTTTGACGTCACTTATATTATTTCGTAGGACTCTCTGTTGGGACTTGTTCATAATTAAAGCACTTGCAAAAAACTGCATTATGCATCCATACAAAGTAAACACAATAAACCACATTGTTTCCACCTGATTTTGAACAAGGGGTAACTATTTTGCCAACTGGTTCAATTAGCAGTTAAACGATAATTAATATTATTCTCGACTCAACATTCTTTAGCGATGAAGTTTGGTTTCATTTGTCAGGGATACGTTAATTTACAGAATTACGAGAACATGGGTACCTACTGAAAATACCTCATGAGTTTATCGAGATGAAAGCTAGGGCTAGCCTTGCGCTAGGGCTACGCTTCTACTGAACATTATGTATATCTTCAGATAAACTTTAAACTAAAGGCCTTCCGATCAGTTACAATTATTATATGTATATTTTATTACATATTCTTACAGGAAAGGCGTTATATAGTTCATTTACTATAACAGACGAGGTACTACGTGACGTCAGTTTGCTAATGACGTCACGACCGTGTTGCAAATTTTCTGTTTCGTCAAAATGTAAAACAAACCGTTAGGTTATTTAACTGTCAAACACTTTTGACAAGTGAATAAAACAAACTCTTAAAAATAACATTTACCGTTAATATTATAGTGATAATCTTTTTGAAAATCAGATTTGAAGTATTTTAATCATGATAGCAGTGGAAAAAATAATAAAAAAGCACAAGTGAGGTACAATAAATTTAATCGGGACCAATCGCCTTAAAGTATTCACAGTAAAGATTATATTGCAAGTTTCTTCTCTATCGAAACAATCTCTCTTGATTTAGTACTTCTGAATTTCGTTTCCCGATAGTTGTACACCAAGTATCAAATTTCCAGACTAATTTAATTCAACCGCTTAACAATGTATGTATCCTCCGATCTGCCATATTTCATCCATCGTTCGTAACAAAAATCCTTTCTTTGAGAACCATGTAATATCTACCCACAACAATGTGTTTCAACCATAGAAAATGTCTTTTTCTTTAGAGCACTGTTCAAAATGTTTAATGTGTTATGTTAAGTCTGAAAAATGTATGTGAAAGGACCTATTTCTGTAAACAATATTTAATATATACTCACTGTCTTCGTACATGTCCATAAATTGTGTTTCCAATAGCACATTGACAATGAGTAGAACAATCAATTTTTACAACATTTATTTTGTATGCATTTTCGTTTTGGGTTAGTGGATGTAATTCCTTGTTTACTTATGGATGAAATTTTGCTTATGTTTGCAACATGAATGTTTAGAGCACTCGTTACTCTCTAAAAACGAAATACTGTAAAGAATATGACATTAAAAATAATTCATACTCCTCCACGAAAGTTAACGGGAGTAATGCCGTTGTTCTCGCGTTCTGCGTTGAAATACACGATTAACGAAACTATTAACTCTTTCGATTGTTTACACAATGGTTTCGGTATGGTTTAGTTGGTAATAACTACTATTTTAAATAAAATATATCTAATTATAACGCAAATTCCCACAATTTACTGCAAATGCAGAATATAACCGTTCGACAGTTGACAGTAATAAAACTAAATTGGTGGGAATACATTGGGGAGATGTGACAAACATGCAATTTAAAAAGCAGTAGGCACCAACATAGTATATTTAATTGAACATGAATAAGTTATATGTTAGTTGGTTATTTTAATAATATGGTATTGCATGGCCCGAAATTGCAAGTAATGACGTACACTTCTCACAGGAATAATCGGGACACCAACAATCGTGAATTTTAAAATTTCGTGGGTGTAAATGCAGCTTTCAGAGGATACACTTATGAAAGTCATAAATCACTTTTTTAGAGAAAAAGGTTTATACATTAAATAGACACATTGGAATTTCGGTGGCGGTGTTTCCTTAGAAATACCGAATACGGAAATATTAAGGAAAAAAATACATAACAACTAAAAGGCCTCTTGAGTAGACGGCACCATTTAGAAATACACATGTAGGTATTTAACTTATTTGATGTTATGTAGAGATAATTCTTTTTTTAAGAAAACATATATGGCGATGGGATTTTAAAATTATATAATTATATGCTTAATTTGATTTATGCCCGCAAGTAATACTTTAGCAATAGACAATATGTCAATCAGCCTCCTGAGTTTTTGAACAATGTAATTTTCACATTGATTAATTACACTATTATTGATGTATTCATTATTGTTGTTTTTTAGTATTCTTAAATATTGTATTACTACAAAATATTTTTCTATGTATTAAAAAATTACGAAAAAACAGTTTAAGATTATTTACCACATTTTTAAAGCAATTTGTTTCGCAAAGAAATTATTTATTTTATTAACCCTCGGTTTATCGTATTTTCAAGAAATATATCTTAACTATCGCCTATGTAATCCAATGTCGTTCTATTTTATTGAAATATAGCAAACCCTTTTAGTCTGTAACACAGCTTCAGGCAGTAGCAACGAAAACGTATTAAATACATTTAATACTTTTTGAATTTGAAACATTTGATACATCAAATTCAAAAATAAATATTTTAGCACTAACTGAGATTTACGAACAATATGCTTTCTTACAATGTTTGTTATGTATTATAAATCCAATAATATTTTAAATGATTGTTAATAAACCTGTCCTTTTGTAAAGAGACCAGTGTTGGCCATATCTCAAGAAAATAGATCAACGACGTCAGATTACACAGGCGATAGCTAAGATATATTTCCTGAAAATACAATAAACGGAAGGTTCATAAAATAAATAATTTCTTTGCGAACTCAATTGCTTTATTTAAAAATTTTATAAATAATCTTAAACCTGGTTTTGGTAATTTTTTTATAGATAGACGGAAACTTTATAATAATACAATATTTAAGAATATTAAACAACAATAGTAATTAATACATCAATAATAGTGTGAGTCAAGTAAATCTGGGAAAATCACATTATCCCAAAACTGAGGAGGCTGACTGACATATTGTCTATTGCTAAACTAATACTCGCGAGCATAAATCGAAGTAAGTAACTAATATCACAGCAGCACTAACAAGTAACATAATATTAAATAATGAAATCCCATCACCACATGTTTCCTTAAAAAAGAATTATCTCTACATAACATGAAACAAGTTCAACACATATATATATTTCTAAATGAAGCCGTCAATTCAAGAGTTCTTTTTGTTGTTATGTATTTTTTTTTCATTGGTATTTTCTAAAGGAAACGCCGCCCGAAACTCCGATTTGTTTATATCTATACATAAACCTTTTCTCTCTCTATATACACAGAGATTCAAAATGATTGTCAAATCCGCTCCTATAGATAGTAACAGGGTGTAGGTATATGCCGCGTGTTTGTAATGAAGGTTTGAACTAAGTCAGTGTTGGAACATAAGAAAGTAAACGGATTTGTCATAAATAAGGAAAACGTAACCTATATTTGAACTCGCATTATATAAACGACTATGGATTGGTGTTTCTGCTTGTAAAAATGAAATGTAATTAATTTAATTTTACTAAATAATGATTTTATAATTCAGTACTAACTGGTGTTTAACTAAATTTATTTATTACTTTAAATTATAACATACAATTAGTATAATTATTAAGTGACAAAACTGCATCTCTCAGTTCTTCTATGGTATGCATGCGGTTTCTATAGATCCTATTTTTTAGATAGCCGAACATGAAGTAATCTAATGGGGTTAGATCAGGCGATCTTGGTGGCCATTTTTGTGCTCAAACGACCCTGTCAGCAAAAAACTGTTGAAGATATTGGCAGGTTTGTCGAGCAGTATGTGCTGGAGCATTATCGTGCTGAAAATAACCTGCTTCAAGCTCATTTTCTTGTAACTCTGCAATAAACAATTCCAACATCTGTTGGTAATGTTGGGCTGTTACAATTTCCTCGAAGAAAATTGGCCCTATTATTCGTTGCCTGGACATTAGCTAACAAACTCCAACTTTTCGATGCATTGCGATTCTCGAATTGCGTGTTCAGACCAGATAAAATAGTCGTAAGTGTAAGATAAAACCAGGCTTCATCCGAGAAAAATGATTTGTTTAGCAAGTCATCGTGATCTAATAGTAATAATTCCTGTACCATAGAAACTTTATAGGGATGAAAATGTAACTTTCTTTTGACAGCTCATTGCGCTGAAGTGTATGATAAGCCTATAAAATTATAAAATTTAATAAACTATTTCACTTAATGTTAATATTGATTTTTCACCTGTTTGTTGAGCTATTACCACAGATAAATTCCCTTATTTTCTTACAATATTCAGAAATACTATTTTGCTGATATTAGATGTAAATATAAACGATTTGAAAAAAAATTATAAGATAATAATCGAAAGATACTACAACACGACACGCCAATGTCGCTAAATGTCAGAAATTCATTAATGTATGAAATTTGTATGTAGCTAACTTCGCTCATTAAATTGGCGATAAGTATAGATATTTTTTTTCCGGAAAACAGTTTTTTTCTTACGACAATCATTTTGAATCACATGGATTTATTTTTCTCTTTTAAATTTCTAGTCGTTACCTTTGATCGCAGTAATATACATAATTAAGTGATTTATGGCTATGATAAGTAAATACGTCGTCCGAAAGTTGCATTTACAATCAAGAAATTTTAAAATTCTGAATTGCTGGTGTCCCGATTTTTCCTGTGAGAAAGTGTACCTCGTCTGTTAAAGTTAAATAACTTTATTATTACTTTTCCGCACTATTGGTCCCACCCTGTTATTATTGAGTTTGTCACTTTTACCGTTTGTACCGTCAATCTTTTCTTTATATTGTCCAATAGACGTAGTTGCAAACTGCCCTAATCATGAAAATATCGATGGATCAGAATAAATAAATTCTTCTTACCTAAAGTAACGTGAACATTCTACAAGAACGTAAGGCAAGAGGGAGTGGGATAACGGAGTTTCAATAAAATTTTATTTGCAAAACAACGATGATTTATATATTCCTTGTGCCTCAGACACTGAGCTTTATGCTCCGTCCTATCGCGTATAAATTGTTTATACTAAAAGAATCGCCGTAAGAACTTCCCACTTGGTACCGTCCTCACCGGGTCTAGAGCAAACACACCGTACGTGTTATATAATATAAGATAAATTATGTCCTGCATTTAAAATTCCCTCGGATAAGTTAAAGATAAAAATCAACAGAATGATATGGTAACTTTAACGGTTTCCCAACAATAGCTTCCAAACCATAAAATAAAAATTGCTGCATGTCGAGACCCGAGAGGAAAAGGGGACGCGGAAAAAAATTGTACTATGAAAACCTATAAAATTTACGCGGAATCAGTTTGATGTCGTTACGGTTATTCAACATTTTATGTGAAGTAGGGGTTAAATTTTGTGTCCACCACCAGCAGAAAAGTTTTAACTCTCTGATACAGCATATTCATGAGCTCAACAAGGAAAATATGTTGATATTCATATCTTAAATAATGCCAACAGCACACATCTTACACGGGCTACTAATTTAACGAATTTTGACCGTTATGTTTACAATTTATGATATTAAAAATACCGCTGTAAATGTGTCTTGATAATGCATTGTGAAATATGTTTTTTTTAAAAGCAATACAGTTTCCTGGGGACTCTACACTGAGAAGAAACAAAATGCTTAGTCAACTAATAATTGATTTCATTCTGTAATTGTACTCCATACGGTTTAAGATTACAACATATCGACTGTTTCAAAATGAATAATGACATCTAAGGTCTATTCACTGTAAGAATGCAGCGTTACATGAGATGGCGAAAGATTTACGACTTGCGATTGGCTAATAGACGAGGCGAATTCACACATACGAAAAACATTTTATATAGCAAATGAAATTTAAGTTGGATAAAACAAAATATTTTCTGACATCTATGACATTTGTCAATCCTGGTGTTGGTTTCAGATCTGTATTTGCGTGTTTATTGCTTTTTTGTGTCGTTCGTGTGGTTAGTGTAATTTTTATAAGCAAATTGTTACACAAAATAGTTTCTTTAGAGCTCTACTGAGTACTGTTGAATATTTGAAGGTATTGTTTTAATAACTATATAAAAGGATAGTGATGACATAGTATATTTTACATCAATTTTAGTATGGCAGATGAAGAGGTATTTGATCTACCTGCAGGGTCATCAAAAAATCCTCAGGGAAAACATATTGGCAGTAAGCAAAGGATAATGGCTTATAATTTGTATCTGGAGCTTAAGCGGGACAGTTCTAAATCGGCAGCAATTAAATTGACTGCAAAGCAACTTGGGTGGGTGAAAGAACAGTGTGGGATATTGTAAAAGAAAAGGAGACCACAGGAATTATCAGTTCACCCCTAAAAAACGTCTTCGTCAAAGTGCATATGATTCCTTGGACGAAGCAGATAGGTCAGCAAATTAGACGACACGTACATTCCTTTTTCTTGCAGAAACGAATTACCTACGTGCACAAAACTATTGGGTGTAAATATAATATTATCCATTTATCTTACATTACTTCACGCATTGTACTTACAGGTTATAATGCAGATGACACTTTGCAATATTGAAAAGAACGACGCCTCTGGAAAATTTTAAAAAAGTTAGGATTAAGTGGATGAAGCGAAGTGGCAATAGTGTTTTAATAGACGACAAGATATTGTATTATGGAGCCGTCAATATTTAAACCAACATTCGAAATTTTCGTGTTAGTGGTAGAAAGATATATTTATTTGGATGAAACTTGGGTTAATGCAAGTCACTACAAAGCAAAAAATATGGGCAGACACCACAGTACTCACTGCAAGACAAGCATTTGTGGAAGGAGTTTCAATGGGACTGAAAAACCCTTCAGGAAAAGGAAAACGTTTAATTGTTTTACATATTGGTAGCGAAGATGGTTTCCTTGAAAACGGTCTCCTTTTTCTTCGAATCCAAGAAAACTGGGAGTATTATCACGAAGAAATGAACAGCCAAGTGTTCACGGAGTGGATGAGAAATGTGCTTCCTTTTCTGGAACCAAACTCTCTGTTATTATTATGGAGAATGCTCCCTACCACTCAGTCAAAACAGAAAAAAAGCTATCATGGCATGGGAAAAAGCAACAATTAATTGAATGGCTTCTTGCAAAAGGAATTATTGTTGACAACACTTTGTTAAAGGTTGAGTTGCTTGAACTTGCAAGAAAATATATTAACGATAATCCCATCCCATATGTTATTGATCAAATGGTAGAAGACAGTGGTCATACAATTTTAAGATTGCCTCCTTATCACTGCAATCTGAACCCCATTGAGCTTATTTGGGCTCAAATAAAGCATCATGTCGCAGCTAACAACAAAACTTTTAAATTACCTGAGGTGAAAACCTTACTTATTGAGGGGCTTAACATTGTAGATAGTAGTGCATGGAGGAATTGCATCAAACATGTTATTGAAGAAGAAAATAAGATGTATCAACTCGACAATGTTGTTGAAGATATGATCGAAGAATTCATCATAACAGCAAATACCTCATCATCATCAGATCTGTCATTAGAATCTGATTCTGAATGATAATTGAAACGTGCATTTTGTTCTAACTATTATATATTGAAATTGAAGTTTCCAGAAACGCAATTAAACTTACATTATATTTACTATTTTTTGGCTATCGTTAACTACCCCCGTAAGATTCCCGAAATGTATTCACTGTTACTTTATTTGTATTATTTTATCACCTATATATCTACTATAACATTCTAAATAAACTACTAAAAGCGTAGTGATTTCATGTTATCCTTTCCTATTATTACAAAATTTTGATAACCAAACTTTTTCGCTTATGACACTGACAATTTACAATTTGAATTTGCCGCTAATTTTTCATTCTTCGGTGTAATTTGGGCGCCGATCGCAGAGCTATCTACTGCATTCTTAAAGTGAATGGAGTATAGGTTAAGTAGTATATAGGTTATCCACCTGTCACTGTCAAAATTTATCGTCGAATGATGTGTGATGAAATTATTAACAATTACAATTGGATTATTAATTTATAAGATAACTTTAAAGATGGGATATTCATCAAACAACTAAGATAAATAACATTTTTGAGTCGTGTTAATTTCAGACCTATCCAGTTAAAAACAAGTATGAAAGTTGGTGTATTGTAGCAAAACCAGACAAATCCAGTTTGCTGTAAATTCCAATAGAGGTCTCTACTCGTAGATTTGCGATTACTCAAGTTTCCAGTTTGACGTGTTGGTAGGTCACGTTGTGTTAACATCTCTTTTTTGTGTTTAAAGCTTTCTTATAACCTTTATTAAGATGTAAGTATTATTTCCATATATAAATTAGATTTATAAAGTGATAAATGGAGGTATATGTAGAAGAAAATATTCAAGGTACGAGAAAAAACCTCGCAAAGAAGTAGCCATTTTTGGCACATAATTGTAAATATCTCGAGAATGGTTATTCCTAAGGGTTCGGCGATGTCGCCATTCGATATCCCAACATCGAAAGCTTACCCTGAGGTGCACCACATTGCTATTATCTCCCTATTTCTAGATTAGTTTTCAATTTGAATAGGGAAAAACGAGGAAAATAGCCAATTTTGGCATATATTTGTAAATATCTCGAGAATGGTTATTCCTACGGATTCAGCGATGCCGGCATTCGATTCCCCGCCCTCGAAAGCTTACCCGAGGTGCACTTCATTGCTATTATCTCCCTATTTCTAGATTAGTGCTCAATTTGAATAGGGAAAAACGAGGAAAATAGCCATTTTTTGGCAATATATTTGTAAATATCTCGAGAATGGTTATTCCTACGGGTTCGGCGTTGCCGGCATTCGATTCCCCGACATCGAAGGCTTACCCCGAGGTGCACCGCATTGCCATTATCTCCCTATTTCTAGATTAGTTTTCAATTTGAATAGGGAAAAACGAGGAAAATAGCCATTTTTGGCATATATTTGTAAATATCTCGAGAATGGTTATTCCTACGGATTCAGCGATGCCGGCATTCGATTCCCCGCCCTCGAAAGCTTATCCTGAGGTGCACTGCATTGCTATTATCTCCCTATTTCTAGATTAGTTTTCAATTTGAATAGGGAAAAACGAGGAAAATAGCCAATTTTGGCATATATTTGTAAATATCTCGAGAATGGTTATTCCTACGGATTCAGCGATGCCGGCATTCGATTCCCCGCCCTCGAAAGCTTACCCTGAGGTGCACTGCATTGCTATTATCTCCCTATTTCTAGATTAGTTTTCAATTTGAATAGGGAAAAACGAGGAAAATAGCCATTTTTGGCATATATTTGTAAATATCTCGAGAATGGTTATTCCTACGGGTTCGGCGTTGCCGGCATTCGATTCCCCGACATCGAAAGCTTACCCTGAGGTGCACCGCATTGCCATTATCTCCCTATTTCTAGATTAGTTTTCAATTTGAATAGGGAAAAACGAGGAAAATAGCCATTTTTGGCATATATTTGTAAATATCTCGAGAATGGTTATTCCTACGGGTTCGGCGTTGCCGGCATTCGATTCCCCGACATCGAAAGCTTACCCCGAGGTGCACCGCATTGCCATTATCTCCCTATTTCTAGATTAGTTTTCAATTTGAATAGGGAAAAACGAGGAAAATAGCCATTTTTGGCATATTATTGTAACAATACATCGGAATGGTTATTCCTACGGATTCAGCGATGCCGGCATTCGATTCCCCGCCCTCGAAAGCTTACCCTGAGGTGCACTGCATTGCTATTATCTCCCTATTTCTAGATTAGTTTTCAATTTGAATAGGGAAAAACGAGGAAAATAGCCATTTTTGGCATATATTTGTAAATATTCTGAGAATCGGTTATATCCTACGGATTCAGCGATGCCCGGCATTCGATCCCCGCCCTCGAAAGCTTACCCCTGAGGTGCACTGCATTGCTATTCATCTCCCTATTTCTAGATAGTGTTCATTTGAAATAGAGAAAAAACGAGGAAAATAGCCATTTTTGGCATATATTTGTAAATATCTCGAGAATGGTTATTCGCCGACGGTTCGGCGATTGCCGGCAATTCGATTCCCCGACATCGAAAGCCTACCCCGAGGTGCACCGCAATTGCCATTATCTCCCTATTCTAGCATTTAGGTTTTCAATATGAATAGGGAAAAACGAGGAAAATAGGCCATTTTTGGCATATATTTGTAAATATCTCGAGACTGGTAATCCTACGGATTCAGCGATGCGCGCATTCGATTCCCGCCCTACGAAAAGCTTATCCTGAAGTGCAACTGGCATTGACTATTATCCTCCCTATTTCTAGAATTAGTTTTCAATTTGAAATAGGGAAAACGAGAAAATAGCCATTTTGGCATATATTTGTAAATTCTCGAGATGGTTATTCCTACGGATTCAGCGGATTGCGCATTCGATTCCCCGCCCTCGAAAGCTTATCCTGAGGTGCACTGCATGCTATTATCTCCCTATTTCTAGAGATAATTTTCAATCTGAATACGGAAAAAAAACGAGGAAAATAGCCATTTTTGGCATATATTTGTAAATATCTCGAGAATGGTTATTCCTACGGATTCAGCGATGCCGGCATTCGATTCCCCGCCCTCGAAAGCTTACCCCGAGGTGCACCGCATTGCCATTATCTCCCTATTTCTAGATTAGTTTTCAATTTGAATAGGGAAAAACGAGGAAAATAGCCATTTTTGGCATATATTTGTAAATATCTCGAGAATGGTTATTCCTACGGATTCAGCGATGCCGGCATTCGATTCCCCGCCCTCGAAAGCTTATCCTGAGGTGCACCGCATTGCTATTATCTCCCTATTTCTAGATTAGTTTTCAATTTGAATAGGGAAAAAGCAGGAAAAATAGCAATTTTGGCATATATTTGGTAAATATCTCGAGAATGGTTATTCATCACGGATGTCAGCGATGCCGGCATTCGACTTCCCGCCCTCGAAAGCTTACCTGAGCGTGCACTGCATTGCTATAACTCCCATTTCTAAGATTATTTCAAATTGAATAGGAAAAACGAGGGAAATAGCCACTTTTGGCATATATTTGTAAAATCTCGAGAATGGTTATTCCTACGGATTCAGCGAATGCGCATTCGATTCCCGCGCCCTCGAAAGCTTACCCGAGTGCACCGCAATTGCCATTAACTCCCTATTTCTAGAATAGTTTTCAAATTTGAATAGAAAAACGAGGAAAAAATAGCGCATTTTTGGCATAATATTTGTAAAAGTATCTGAGCAATGGTTTATTCCTAACGGATTCAGCGATGCCGGCATTCGATTCCCCGCCCTCGAAAGCTTATCCTGAGGTGCACTGCATTGCTATTATCTCCCTATTTCTGATATAGTTTTCAATTTAGAATGAGGAAAAAACGAGGAAAATAGCCATTTTCTGGCATATATTAGACGAATATCGCAGAGAATGTTATCCTAGGATCAACCATGCCGGCATTCGATTCCGCGCCTCGAAACTTATCCTGAGGTGCACTGCATTGCTTTATCTCCCTATTTCTAGATTAGTTTTTCAATTGAATAGGGAAAAACGAGGAACAAAAACCATTTTTGGCATTATATGTGTAAATATCTCGAGAATGGTTATTCCTACAATTCGGCCGTTGCCGGCATTCGATTCCCCGACATCGAAAGCTTACCTGAGGTGCACCGCATTGCATTTATCCCTAATCTTCTAGATTAGTTTTACAATTTGAATAGGAAAAACGGGAAAATAGCCAATTTGGCGCATATATTGTAAATATCTCGAGAATGGTTATTCCTACGGGTTCGGCGTTGCCGGCATTCGATCCCGACGAATCGAAAGCTACCCCAGGTGCACCGCATTGCCATTATCTCCCTATTTCTAGATTAGTTTTCAATTTGAGAGGGAAAACAAAAGGAAAATAGACATTTGGGCATAATTTGTAAAACTCCGAGAATTGGTTATTCCTACGGATTCGGCGATGCCGGCATTCGATTCCCCGCCTCGAAAGCTTACCTAGAGCTCACTGCATTGCTATTATCTCCCTATTTCAAGATTAGTTTTCAATTGAATAGGGAAAAACGAGGAAAAAACATTTTGTGCATATATTTGTGAAAATATCTCCGAGAATGGTTATTCCTACGGATTCAGACGGATGCCGGCATTCCGATTCCCTCGCCTCGAAGCTTACCCTGAAGGTGCAACGCATTGCTATTATCTCCTATTCTAGATTAGTGGTTCAATTTGAATAGGGAAAACGAGGAAAATAGCCCATTTTGTGGCATATATATTGTAAATATCTCGAGAATGGTTATCTCTTACGGATCAGCGATGCGCGGCCATTCGATTCCCGCCTCGAAAGCTTATCCTGAGGTGCCACTGCATTGCTGATTTAATCCCCTATTTCTAGAATTAGACTTTTCATTTGAATAGGGAAAAACGAGGAAAATAGCCATTTTGCATATATTTGTAATTATCTCGAGAATGGTTATATCCTACGGTTCAGCGAATCCCGGCATTCGATCCACCGACCCGAAAGCTTACCCCGAGTCACGCATTGCCATTAATCTCCACTATTTCTAGATTAGCTTTCATTGTGAATAGGGAAAAACGAGGAAAATAGCAATTTTTGGATATATTTGTAAATATCTCTGAGAAATGGTTATTCCTACGGATTCAGCGATGCCCGGCATTCGATTCCCCGCCTCGAAAGACTTATCCTGAGGTGCACTGCATTGCTATTCTCGCCCTTTTCTAGATAGAAATTTGAATAGGGAAAAACGAGAAAATGCCATTTTGGATATTATTGTAAATACTCGAGAATGGTTCCTACGGATTCAACGATGACCGGCTTCGATTCCCCCCCGATAGAGTATCCTGAGGTGCACTGATGTATTATCTCCCATTTCAGATTAGTTCTCAATGTGAATAGGAAACGAGGAAAATACCATTTTTGGCATATATTTTAATCTCAGAAGTGGTTATTCCTAGGGTTCGGCGTGCGGCAATTCTGATTCCTCGACATCGAAAGCTTACCCTCGAGGTGCACCGCATTGCCATTATTCTCCCTATCTATTGATTAGTTTTTCAATTTGGATGAACTAGGGATAAACGGAGGAAAGTAGCCAGTTTTGGCATATATTTGTAAGATATCGTCGAGAATGGTTAGTTCCTGATCGGGTTCGGCGTTCCGCATTTCATTCCCCGACAGTCGCAGCTTACCCGAGTGCACCGCATTGCATTATCCCATTTCTAGATTAGTTTTCAACTTGAATAGGGAAACCGAGGAAAATATGCCATTTTTGGCATATATTGTAAATATTCGAGGAATGGTTTATTCCTACGGATTCAGCGATGGCGGCATTTCGAATTCCCCGCTTCGAAAGCTTACCGCTGAGGTGTGCAGCTGGCATTGCTGTTATCTCCCTATTAGATTAGTTTCAATTTGAATAGGGAAAACGAGGAAGATAACTATGGCATATAAGTTTGTTTAAGTATCGTCGAGAAGTTGGGTGTATGCTACGGGTTCGGCCGTTGCGGGCATTGCTCGCTTCCCCGACCATTCGTAAGCTACCCTTGAGGTGCAACCGCAGTATGCCTTATTTCTGGTCCGTATTTTCTAGATGTGAGGTTGCAAATTTGAATAGTGAGAGTGTAACGTAGGAAGATAGCCAGATTTTGGCATATAGTTTGTAGAGTATCTCGAGAATGGTGTTATTCCCTACGGGTCGGGCGTTTGCGGCATTCGGATTCCTCATCGAAAGCTACGCCCGAGGTGCACGCAATTGCTCATTATCCCCTATTTCTAGATTAGTTTTCAATTTGATATAGGGAAAAACGAGGAAGAATAGCCATTGTTGGAGCAATATAGGTATTTGTAAATATCTCAGAATGTTTTCCTACGGCGTTTCAGCGATGCGGCAGTTCGATTCCCTGCGCCCTCACGAAAGCTAACCCTGAGGTGCACCGCATTGCCATTAATCTCTATTTCAGATTAGGTTTTTCACTTTGAATAGGGAAAACGAGAAAATAGCATTTTTTGGCAAGTATGTTGTGTAAATATCGAGAATGTGTAGTTGCTACGGTTCGGCGTGGTGGCGATTCGCATTCCCGACATAGTCGAAGAGGTTACCGGGCTGAGTGTGCCCGCTTGTTATGCTTCCTATTTCTAGATAGTTGTTTCAGAGGTATGTGAATAGGGAAAAACGGAAAATAGCTCATTTTTTGGCACTATATTTAGTAAATAGTTGATCGAAATGTTATTCTACGGTTTCGGCGCTTGCCGGGCATGTGCGTTTCCCGAAGACATCGACCATGCTACCCTTGAGTGCACGCGCAGTTGCCATTTTCGCTATATTTCTGATTAAGTTGTCAAAATTTGACAACCGAGGAAATAGCCATTGGCATTATTTTGTAAATACTCGAGAATGGTTGGTATTCCTACGGTTCGCGATGCCGGCCATCCGATTCCCCGATCATCCGAAAGGCTTGACCGATAGCCGAGGTGCACCGTCATTGACATGTATCTATCCCTATTTCTAGATTAGTTTTCAATTGAAATAGGTATTAACGCGGAAATAGGCATTTTTGGCATATATTTGTGAAATATCTTCGAGAATGGTTATTCCTGACGATTCAGCGATGCCGGCTTCGATTCCCCGCACCTCGAAAGCTTATCCCTGAGGTTGTCACTGCGATTGCTCTTTTCCTTTTCTAGGATAGTTTTCAATTTGAATAGGGAAAACGAGGAAAAATACCATTTTTGGCATAGTTTTGTCGAATATCATCGAGAATGGTTATTCCTACGGGTTCGCGGTTCGGCATCGATTCCCGTACATCGAAAGCTTACGCCTGAGGTTGCTCCGCATTGCCATTATGTTCTCCTATTTCTAGATTAGTTCTTCAATTTGGGAAAAAATTAAGGGGAAAAAAAAAAAAAAAAAAAAAAAAAACCGAAGGGAAAATCGCCAATTTTGGCATATATTTGTAAATATCTCGGAATGGTTATTCCTTACGGATTTCAGCGATGCCGGCATTCCGATTCCCCGCCGCTCGAAAGCTTAAGCCCTGAGGTGCACTGCACATGCTTTATCTCCCTATTTTAGATAGTTTCATTTTAATTAGGGAAAACGGGAATAACAATTTTTGGGCATATATTTTGTAAATATCTCGCGAATGGTCTATTCCTAAGGGTTCGGCTCTGCCGGCATCGATTCCCCAGCGTAAGTCGAATAGCTTACCCGAGGTGCACCGCATTGCCGATTATCTCACCTATTATCTACTAGATAGTTTTCAATTTGAATAGGGAAAAACGAGGAAAATAGCATTTTTGGGCATAATTTGGTAATATCTCGAGAATGGTTATTCTACGGATTCAGCGATGCCGATTCGATTCCCCGCCCTCGGAAAGCTTACCCTGAGGTGGCACTGCATTGCTATATCTCCTATTTTAGATTAGTTTTCATTTGAATAGGGAAACACCGAGGAATACCATTTTTTGCATATATTTGTAAATATCTCGAGAATGGTTTATTCCTAAGGTTCGGCGTTTGCCGGCATTCGGATTCCCCCGACATCGAAAGCTTACCTGAGGGCACCGCATTGCCATTATCTCCTTATTTTAGATTCGTTTTCATTTGAATAGACGAAAAACGAAGAAAATAGCCATTTTTGGCATATATTGTAATTCTCGAGAATGGTTATCCTACGGATTAGCGATGCCGGCTTCGTTCCGCCCTCGAAAGCTACCCTGAGGTGCATCTGTATGCTATTATCTCCTATTTTCTAGATTGTTTTTCAATTTGAATAGGGAAAAACGAGGAAATAGCCATTTTTGGCATATTTTGGTAAATATCTCGAGATGGTTATTCCTACGGGTTCGGCGTTGCCGGCATTTCGATTCCCGACATCGAAAGCTTACCTGAGGTGCACCGCATTGCATTTATCTCCCTATTTTCTAGATTAGTTTTCAATTTGAATAGGGAACAAGAGGAAAATAGCCATTTTTTGGCATATTTCTGTAAATATCTCGAGAAATGGTTATTCTACGGGATTCCGCCGATGGCGTTCATTCGATTCCCGCTCGAAGCTTACCCTGAG